>JAODAL010056439.1:0-23288 GCA_025379985.1 Phyllomedusa bahiana | reverse complement strand
GGGGCCCTACCGTGCCCACACCGGCCCATTTGCCCGCCCCTTCATGGGGGGCCAGCTGAAAGTGGCGAAGCTGCGCCTAAAAAGCATCCCTCACCCCGGACAGGGGGGATTCGGGTCGGGAGGCGCAGGTTACGCCAGAAAACAAGAAAACCTGATCATAATGTGCCCAAAAGGCTGATATAAAATTCCAAAAAAAACGCTAGTGATGTCTCCTAGAAGCTTTGTGGTTTGCCGATATGCATTTTGGTAAACCCCTATCATGCTTTTTTTATTATATTTTTTAACAGTGGTGTCCTCATCAATCATTTTCCATTAAGTCAACTTTAGCAAAGACAGCTATGCATGGTGCAATCTGACACTGATGCACCTAGACCTTAGTTCACCTCCAATCTCTTTCTTGTTCTGGGCTTTTTGGTTACCATTTGTATTATTCTTATCTTCAATTTGTCATCAATTTTCCTCTTGAAGCCACTTTGGGGAAGGTTTGGCACTTTGAATATATCTTAAACTTCTGAATAATATGTGTCTCTGTAGTAACAGGAGCATCAAGCTGTTTCAAGATGGTCTTATAGCCATTAGCTTTATTATGTTTTTCAAAAATGTTCTTAGTTTCTTTTGTTTCATGGTCAGTGTAGTACAAACCATAATACCAAACAGCACAATGACTACTTTTCATCATTTAAATAGGCAGACTGACTTATTACAACGAAGACAATGGATACAAAATTACAGACTACTTTTAATTTAAGTCCCTATATTAAATTTTTAAATCTTTTTTGGGGTATCACCCTTTTTGCCCAAGGCCAGTTTCATTAGTTGTTATTTATTATTTTTTTGGTTGAATCCCAATTTAAACGCAATGTCTGATTTTTATTAGTTGATTTTCAGGGAAAAAAATATTACTTTTCACAGTTTAAATTTTTTCAAAAAACCTTTGGGGGTTTGTTATTTTTTAAATTTAAAGGGTACTAACAATTTTGTCCACATGTGTAGAAGATTTAACAACGACATAAAAAACTGGGTGGCAGACAAACTCCAACATTGCCAATCTGAATAAGGGTTTTAAATTCCATCTTATTTAGTATGGAGCATCAGAACCCAGATTCAAATCTGAGCCTATGTTTTAGAATAGAGAATTGGGAAGTTCACATTCAGCTAATACAAGATGTCACGGGTGCACCTGCGGCTCGCGCATCGAGCCGCGGGCACATCCGTGCCCTCCCGCTGTGGGCGAATGGCACCGCGACCCGCATGTCGGAACGCGGGCACACTCGCAATCTGGCATCCTGCTTACCTGACCGCGCTTCTGCTCTTCCCTTCTCTGCTGCCGGCCAGTACGCATGCCCTCACTCCCTAGGGCGCACACGCGCCGGTTCTCTGAGATTTAAAGGGTCAGCGTGCCGGTAGTTGGTTAATTACCGGGCGCTAACCCTATATGTTCCAGCCTCTTGCCCTTGGTCCCCGCTGGATCGTTGCTCTTAGCGTACAGAGAAAGTCTGTTGGTCCCTGTGGGTTTTTCCGGGTTGATTTCTTCCCCTTCACTGACCTCGAACCTCCACCGCCTGGCCTGTCCTGCCTGCCTTTCTGGACGTATGGTTAGCCCGACTACTTGGTACCTAGCCACACCTCAGCTGCCGCCATAAACTGGTCGTGTCAGGGGTATAAACCTGGTGGAATCCCGCCGCAGCAAGTCCAACCCGCTTTGCGGTGGGCTCTGGTGAACACCAGGACCCATTTAGATTCCACTCCCTGGCGTGGCTTTCCATCCAGTGAATCCACTATCTATTGCATCGTTACCGTAAGATTCAGCCATGGATCCCACCAAGGTGCCATTACCCAGTGGGGCAGATCTTACGGCCATCGTTGACCAGCAGTCCTAGCAACTGGCACAACAACTAATCAATTAAAACCCCATGTGAACGCTCATTACGCCCAACAGCGTCACCCCTCCTCCCCGGGCACTTCAGTTCCAGCGGCTCCACTGGCCCCTGTGGGCCTCAAGCTCCGTTTCCCTTTCCCCCCAAATAGACAATACCCAAAGCTCTGCGGGGGTTTTTCCCCATGTTCCAAAGCACGTGGACTAGGCTGACCAGTTCCCGTCCGAACGTTCTAAGGTGGCATTTGTGATTATTATTCTCTCCGCGAAGGCCCTGGTATGGGCTAAACCCCTCTGGGACAGGTGTGATCCTGTGACAGGCCTTCTTCAAGGAATTCCACGGGATGTTCGAGGAACCCGCTCGGGCTCGCTCCTGAACCTACGCCAAGGGACCTCCTCAGTGGGAGATTATGCCATCCAGTTCCACACCCTGGCATTCGAACTGACCTGGAATGAGGCCGCTTTATGCGCCACTTTCAAGAAGGCCCTCTCCAGTAGGGTAAAGGACGCACTGGCTGCGAGAGATCTCCCAATTTCTCTGTCCGAACGGATCCACTTGGCCATCCGTGTCGACGTGCGCTTCGTGGAGAGGGAAGAGGAGCTTTGTCAGGAATGTGATTCTGTTCTATCTCGTCGGCTCCCGCGCACGGTTCCGGAATTCCTAAAACCCCCCAGTGCCTCTGTTACAAGCCTCCGGCGAAGAACCAATGCAGGTCGACAGAGTTCATCTCTCCGAGCAAGAGGTGTTCCGACGTCGGGGAGAGATGTTTTGCCTGTATTGCGCCAGTCCTGAGCACTTCCGTAGGGACTGTCCACTGCATCCTGAACGGGCGGGAAACGCATGCACCTAGGCTTCATGCGAGAGGCGTCCCTAGGTGTAAGTTCCCCCTCTCCCCGCCTGAAAATTCCGGTACGGGTCATGACTGATACAGGACTTTCGTTCCAGGCCTCACCTTTCTTGGACTCCGGCTCTGCGGGGAACTTCGTTCACGACTCGCTGGTGATGCAGTATCACCTTCCAGTAATCCGCCGTAAGGAAGCCACTGGCGATCTCTTTGATCAACCGGGAGCTTCTGAGCAGTTCCAACGTGTATGCTACTAAACTGGTGTTTCTCCAAGTGGGAGCCCTGCATAAGGAGAGGATCGAGTTCTATGTGCTTCCCCGGTCGTCCTCGGCGATTCTACTGGGGCTGCTGTGGCTGCAACGCCATGCCCCTACGCTCGATTGGAAGACCGGAGAGGTCCGGCGCTGGGAACCGGACTGCAAGAACCGTTGTCTGGTGGCACCTCGCCTGGTGCTTCCCACCTCTTCACCAGTGCCTCACAAACTGTTGCCGGGACTACCTGCTGCATACCAGGACTTCGCTGACATATTCTCTTAGAAGCAATCAGAGACCCTTCCTCCTCATCAGCCGTACGACTGTCTATCTGCTGCCTGGAACCAGTTCTCCCAGGGGCAGGGTCTATCCATTATCCGTGCCGGAAACCCAGGCTATGTCGGCCTATATTTAGGAGTACCCCCAGAAGAGGTTCATTCGCAATTTCTCCTCTCCAGCTGGTGTGGGATTCTTTTTTGTGCAGAAGAAGGATGGCTCCCTCTGGCCCTGTATCGATAATCAGGGACTCAATAAAATTACGGTGAAGAACCGATACCCGTTGCCATTGATCACGGAATTATTTGACCGGCTTCACGGAGCTAAGATCTTCTCTAAGCTGGACTTGTGGGGGGCTTACAATCTCATCCGCATCCGAGAGGGAGAGAAGTGGAAGATGGCATTCAATACCCGGGACGGACATTTCAAATACTTAGTTATGCCCTTCGGCCTGTGCAACGCCCCCGCGGTCTTCCAGGAATTCGTAAACGAGATCTTCCAAGACCTCCTGTACTCCTGTGTTATTGTGTACTTGGACAACATTTTGATCTTTTCTCCCGACCTGAAGACCCACCAACTCCATGTGCGTCAGGTACTCAGGCATCTGCGGAGTAACAGTCTCCACGCCAAGCTGGAGAAGTGTCGCTTTCATCAAACCAGGCTGCCCTTCCTCAGGTACATAATTTCGGACCAGGGGCTACTGATGGATCCGGCCAAGCAGTCCGCTGTCTTGCAGTGTCCGCGTCCTGTCGGCCTACGGGCCATACAGCGCTTCCTAGGTTTCGCCAATTACTACCGCCAGTTCATTCCACATTTCTCCACGGTGGTAGTATTGTGGCATTGACCAAGAAAAATTGCAACTCGAAGCACTGGCCACAAGCAGCTGAAGAGGCGTTCTTCCAGATCAAGGCGACATTTGCCTCTGTGTCCGTCTTGTCAGGGATCGCGAACCATCAGGGATCGCGAACTGCTGGCCATCAAACTGGCCCTTGAGGGGTGGCAGCATCTTCTGGCGGGCGCTCGCCATCCGGTTACCATATACAACTGACCATAAGAACCTCTCGTACCTCCAGATGGCACAGCGCCTTAACCCCCGTCAAGCCCGGTGGTCCCTCTTTTTCTCCAGATTCAACTTTGTGATCCATTTCCGTCCGGTGGAGAAGAACATTAAAGCTGATGCGTTGTCCTGTGCCTCCAACATTCTGGGAGAAGAATCGGCTTCCCAGCATATCATTCTACCATAACAGTTGATCGCTGCAGCTCCGGTGGATCTCCGGCAAATACCTCCAGGCGAGACCTATGTGCGACCTGCACTTCGGGGAAGAATTCTTAAGTGTGGTCACTGCTCTCTGTTTGCAGGCCACCTTGGAGTACGCAAGACTAGCCAGCTGATTACTCGCTATTATTGGTGGCCAGATCTTGGCAAGGACACCAAAGACTTTGTCGAGTCTTGCCCTACGTGTGCCTACAATAAGACGTCCCACCTCAAGCCTGTGGGACTGCTGCAACCATTGCCCATTACGGATCGCCCGTGGTCTCATATTGCCATGGACTTTATTACAGACCTTCCTCCTTCAGCTGACAATACGGTCATTTGGGTGGTCACTGACTGCTTCTATAAGATGTCGCACTTCATCCCACTGCCTCTCGTCTAGCTACTCTGTTTTTCAGCATATATTCCGGTTGCATGGTCTTCCCCGTCATATTGTTTCGGATCATGGGGTTCAGTTTGTGTCCAGATTTTGGCGGACCCTTTGCTCCCAATTAAAGGTGAATTTGGACTTTTCCTCGGCCTACCATCCGCAGACTAATGGACAGGTGAAGCTGGTCAACCAAATCCTGGAGAATGATCTGCGTCATTTCGTGGCTGCACGACAGGACGACTGGTCTAGTTTATTTTCCTGGGCGGAATTTTCCTACAATTCCCTGGACTCCGTCGGCTGGTGCCTCGCCATTCTTTGTGGTGTACGGGCTACATCCCCGACCTCCCCTCCCACTGTCATCTGCTTCGGACAACCCCCCGGTGGTTACCTTGGTCCAAGACCGAAAGACCATCTGGAAAGGCATGCGGCAACCGTTACAACGGGTCTCTGCTCAGATGAAGAAGCGAGCTGATAAGTATAGAAGGCCTTCCCTGACATTTGCTCCTGGGGACAAAGTTTGGCTCTCCTCCAAGTATGTTTGCCTGAAGATTCCCAGCTACAAGCTGGGTCCCCGCTCCCTCGGTCCTTTTGAAATTCTGAAGAGGATTAACCCAGTGGCCCATAAATTCCAGCTACCGCCCACGATGCAGATTCTTTCCAAGTCTTCTTGCTTAAACCATGTATCCTAAATAGATTCGTCCAGAAGTTCGCACCTCCTTCACCTGAGGCTGATTCCTCTGGTGTCTTCGCCGTAAAGGAGACTCTGGCCATGAAGACAGTCAGGGGGAGGCAATACTTCCTTATTGATTGGAAAGGGTTCGGGCCAGAGGAGAGATCTTGGGAGCCGTAGGACAACATCGTGGACCGTACGCTTCTTCATTGGTTCCTTCAAGCTGTAGGCACATACAAGCACTCCCGGCATGGGTGAGTGTCACCGCGACCCGCATGTCGGGCCGCGGGCGCATTCGCGATCCGGCGTCCTGCTAACCTGACCACACTCCTGCTCTTCCCTGCTGTGCTGCCGGCCAGTGCGTGCGCCGGCTCTCTTAGATTTAAAGGGGCAGTACGCCGGTAATTGGTTAATTTCCGGGCGCTTACCCTATCTGTTCCAGCCTGTTCCCCTTGGTCCCTGCTGGATCTTTAGTGCTCTTAGCCTACAGAGAAAGCTCCGTTGTGTCCTTAGTGGTTTCTGTGGTTTCATTCCTTCGCGCCTGTCTACTGACCTCGTACCTCCACCGCCTGTCCTGCCTGCCTTTCTGGACGTCTGGTTAGCCCGATTACCTGGTACCTAGCCGCACCTCGGCTGCCGCCATAAGCTGGTTGCGTCAGGGGAAGCAACCTAGTGGAATCCCGCCTCAGCAAGTCCAACCCGCTTTACGGCAGGCTCTGGGGAACACTGGGACCCACTTAGATTCCACTCCCTGGCGTGGCTTTCACCATCGCTTGCATCGTTACACAAGATTCATTTTGGAGAGGACAGAAACGAGTTCAGCCCCCATATTTCTATCCAGACCATGCTAAAAATGTTATTTCAGTGCAATTTGTCTGTGGAAATGTATCTGAGTTGTTGATGCATCTGCTGTATATACTGTGGTAGAAACACTTCTGTAAGGGGAATCAAACTAAGGTTAAATGTAGACAAAGTTAGAAAAGGGGATTGAAAAACAATTATTTCCTGCTGAGAGAATTGGCTATTTCTGTGTGGTAAATATCTTTTTAAGTGATGTTTACATTGACTCTGGTTATACATAGATGGCCACTACATTACCTGTGTTCTTTTTAAGAGAGCTGATTGACTACTTTCTCCACACAGCCCCGAGCCACCAACCAATCTTTCATCATTTTGAGTGCCCCAATATAAGATTTCCCCAGTTATATTGTTGATATGGTCTGAGGTAAACTTGTCTCACAATTCAACCAGTTCCATGCACAGGAAAGCAAAATGCAAATCCTTTTTTTACAGTTACTATAGCCAATATCAATTCGTCTAACACAAAGGTAAAGCATTATTATTTAACCCCCTTAAGGGCAGTCAGATAGGTTGCATGAATAATACAAAACACTCCCGCCATCCTTACAAATTAAATCTCTTAATAGACATATTGATGAGAAAAATTAACTTTTTTAAGAATAAAGATGTTTTAAAATTGCTACTATGATTGCTAAAACTAGCTGTAAAAAAACCTCCACAAGATAATGGAAATGCCTTTTCTCTATGCCTAAATAATATAAAATTGGTTCCTATTACTCTACCTTAAGCAGCTTATTTAGATTTAGAGCCATTCTCAGAGGATACATACAGTGCCAAGCAAAAGGGTAACAATGTTTTGAACTTTTGACTTTCAGGCTCCATATCTCACCAACCACTACAGCTTTGAATGGTGAGACTTCCATCATTTATGCAGATTCTTGTCACATAACTGCATTATTTTGTTAGTAATTTGTAAAATCCACCTTTGTCTTTCAGCACTGCCTGAATACTTCTGGGCTCTCAATCAGATTAAAACATGGCTTGACCGAAATCAGATCCTAGGTCATTTCTACATGTTCCCAATGTCGGTGTATACTGGTTGACTCACTTGGGTACAAATACAGCTTTTTCTTTAACTCTACCCACACTTGTTTTATTGGGTTGAAATCTGGGGACGGTGGTGGCCAATCCAGCAACTCTACTTTATTGTCATTGAACCATTTCTTTGACAATCTTGACATATGCTTCCAGTCGTTGTCCTGCTGGAACACTATGTCATCCTTTTAATACCCATAGTACTCAAGTTCACGAAGTAACTCATCTTGTAGGATACTCACATATAGCTCAGCATTGAGATCACTATTTACCCTGAGCAATTATTCAATGCCTTTGGCTGTGAAACAACCTCATATCATCAGGCTTCTTCCACCGAACTTGACAGTTACTTCAATTTCACGATATATTAGACCCCTTTTCCTCTGATTCTTCCAGACCATTTGCACCCATCAGAGCCCGGTCTATTGACTCTCTCATCGCTTCAAATTACATGTTCCCAAACTTCTACTGTACACTTTTCGTACTTTTTTGTAAACTCAAGCCATCGCTTCTTATGATGATATTGAAGTCAAGGCTTCTTCACCTTTTTTTGGCTCCATTCTAGACTTTTGTAATGCGTGTCACACAGTGCTTGCATGGACATCTGTGATCTCACTATTATGAAGCATATGAGGCACATCCACTGCCGTGTTTGTCACACCAGAACTAATAGACCTTGTGATGAGCTGACTTGTTGACTCAGATATTTTGCCTGGACGTCCACCTCTTGGCTTTGAAATGGATGGACAGAATTAATTTTGCATTTTTCCAACTGTCATGGCACTGTTATAATACAGTTTGACAATTTTCTTGGCAAATCTTCTTCATGGCTGCTCCTAGATTCGAACCAGTGACCTTTTGCTTGGGAATCAACCTAATAACACAGCAAGCTATTAGGGAATTTGAGAACAGGTTGAAATTTGTAGTAAAGAAGAAGAAAAAGACTGTTTCACCACCAAAAGCAAAACAGTAAAATGCAGTTACATGACAAGAATCTGCATAACTAGGCTGTTTTTAATCAGAGCAGAGTGTAGCTGGGATCTTCTCTCCCTGAAAATATGGAGGTCTGAACAGATACAAAGAGATGTAACATGTTAGAGTAGGTCTTCATCTGAATTGAGGTCACTGTTGCGATAGATGAGCAATTACAATTTTGATCAAAAATGTACACTAAGAACCTCGAATTTTCATGTATTCTACCGTAGCAGAAATGCTTTTTGAAAAACAATCCTACATTCCCTTTGACTTTTGTAATGCTTATAGAGTGCTGCTGATATTGTGCTGCACAAAATGATAGTAGTTTCATGTTCAAAGCTGTAGTGGATTGTAAGATATGGAGCCTGAAACTCAAAAGTTCTAAACATTGTTACCCTTTTGTTGGTTCTGTATTGTCCTTCTCCCAACTAAAAGCTTGTTAAGTTAATTTTTTGTGTGTGTCAAGAGTTAGGGTACGTCCACATGGATTAGTCAGATGATGCAATTTTCAACTAGTTTTTCACGTGGTAATGGATGTGGATTTAGGGTTGTTTTTTTTACTCGTGGCTTATAGTCAGAAACAAGTCATATTCATTTCTATTTGATTTTGGATGCAGATCTGTGTTGAAAACCAAATTGAAATGTTTTGGGCTCGTTTTACACTAGGTTCTTAGCCGTCCCCCATTGACATCAGTAGCAAATTTTTACACTTTTTTTCTGTGGAAAGGGACTAAAGAATGAGCATGTTTTAAGTTTTTTCAGACAAAAAAAATCGACTGCCGAAAACACACATCATATCAACTAAAACACATATTTTCTATTGAGGTCAATGGGAATGGTTTACTTTCACTTTTAGATGAGTAATTCAAGTTGGAATCCGTGTGGATTCTGACTTGAAATACTCGTTGTGGGGACATAACCTTAGTGGGTGTTGAAAAAAAATCTTTGCTTCAGGCAAAATAACCCTATGGACTGAATATCTCTGACCATCCATGTGAACCCAACAAAGCTTAATTTGCCCTAGCTTATTAGATAAGTAGGTGACATCCTGTCCATTTGTGATAGTTATCTGATAATCATCATAATACAAATTCCTTCTCATGAGAGATCTACAAAGCTTGTAACTAATATTGAAAGGATGTGGCTTTTAGGGTAAGGCTTGTTCTGAGGACCACCAAGAACTCAAGTCATATTTGGTTTGGAGCACTTCTACAAAATTCTTCGATAGATGAATAATTGCAGAGTGATGTGGCTTATGCTTTAAAGAAATAGAATTATAAAAAGGCTTTGTAAGCAATAGGAATATGCAGTGATGCTAATAATGTCAGCCTCAACTATAATTACACTGCAGGATTCCCTGCTGGAGGAGATATTTTACAAAACAGTTTTATTTTAGATCTACACATAAACATTGAACGAAGCACTATCATTTACAGGCTTTCAAAGTTAGCTAAAACTATTTTAACTTTCAATCCTAACAAACAAATGTTATGCATGTGCACAAAGTACCATAAAGTGTATGGAGATCTTGAAGCATTTTCATTATTACCTGCTTTTACAATATACATAGGTTGACCCCAGCTCTCCTATATACTGTATATGGGATGTTGCCAGAATAGGAATTATAAACACTAAAGATATTGCATGGCTCAAATCAAACTGTTTTCGAAAACCTTAATTAATGTATGAATGTCCTGTATATACTGTCACGTTTCTGTCATCTGACTCTGGTTACCGCCGACTGCCGCTGCGACCATAACTGCGGCTTTGCTTTATTTCACTCTCCTGTGTGAACTCAGTCCTCTACCTTGGACTCTAGTTGAATTCTGGCCAACGCTTGTGGCCAGGTACTTTCCAGCACTCTTTGGGTTAATCAGTTCTCTTGGTGATTGACAGGTTCTGCTCCCTATCACTTTTTCTCTTCTTCCTCCCCTTCTCTATTTATAGTCACTGCTTCCTTCCTTCTTTGCCTGCCATAGGTTTTTCTCCCCTGTAGTTCACCCGTATTCTCGCCTGTCGTTCTGTGCTTTCCTGACCTTTTGCTTGGACTCGGGTTACCCCTTTGCCTCACATTTCTGTACCTCGCTGCCTGTTTCGGTACCGACCTGGACTGCCCGACTACGTTTACTTGTTCTGTGTTTGTCTGTCCCTGTCTGTGTTGCACTTTGCTCAGTGCAGTTATTAGTCTTCTGCTTGGGGCCGGCCTATTAAGGAATCGGGTTCCCCAAAAGGCAGGGACATGGGCTGGGGCCAGTGTCAGGGCCCATTTGTCTGTGTTTTTGTGTGTGTCTCTGACAGTCCCTGACATATAAACTGACAATATAGAATAAAAGTGATATTAAAGTAGTTATGGGTTATGTTTTATCAAAATTCTCATGAAGTTTCTCTGGACATAGGTTAAGTGAGTATTGCATTGAGTTAGGCAGAAGACTAAGGGCCTTATGTATGAAAACTGTCTAGCAGAAATACTGTCTTTGTTGCCCATAGCAACCAATCAGAGCTCAGCTTTAATTTCACATAGTACCTTGGAATAATAAAAGTTGATCTCTGATTGGTTGCTATTGGCAAGAAAGACAATCTTAATGCTAGACAGTTTTCATACATAATGCCCAATGTCTCCACTAGCACCAAATATTCCATTTGTAACAGTTACAGTTACTGGCCAACAAATAGTGTTACATTTTGGATTTGGGTCAATGTCAAATTTTAACTGAACCAACATGTTTTCAGTTGTCCCAAATCAAATTTTGGCAAATAGCACCAACAAAATCAACCCTAACCCTAAACTAGCATTAGGATTTTTAAAGGGCCTTAGGGGTCAGCTTACCATTCCTTGGAGCTCTCAGTGCGGAAGTGCTCCCTCTGACGTGTCACTTCTGGTTCAACATCTGACGTCCCCTTCAGCTTCACTTCCAGTTACCAGAATATAGATTACCCCTATGTTTTGGTAACCAGAAGTAACATGGAATGAGATGTCAGTGTAACTTCAGATTTCACTTTGAGTTGCTATAGCAAAAGCCAGAGCCGTCTTAACAGCATTATGGGCCCCCAGCTATAACACTGCAGTGGGCCCTGCCTGAATACATGACATCACACTAGGCCATGCCTTTTGCCACCTCAAGCACACTCATATTATAACACCACTTACAAGATGTCTGGACACTGGCATCAGCAGTCTACACTAGCATGCAGTCTACAAGACTAATTGGCAGGACAGGGAGCCTTTGGCTCCCTTCTCCACCATAGTTTTTAACTATTTGCACAAACAGTTAAAACACAAACAGTTAAATAAGCAAAGCCAACTAAGGGATCCAGGGTATGTTTTTTGTATTCCTGGAACACACATATACCACTTGGGGCCCTCATACCTGTGGGGGTAGAGTGTTTGGTGGTATGTGTCCAGATGAGAGTTAAATCCATTTTGTTCTTACTGATTTTCCCTTCTTTGAGTATAATTATATATGTCTCACCATCCTGTGTATCCTTCAGTGTTAGATCTTTTCTATTTCTATCTGAACATGCTTTTGAGTTGGTATGTTGTAACTGGATTAGTAGGTCTTGCGCGGGGGTTGGAGGAGTTGGAAACATAGGATAGGTAGTTTTGGGTTCATTTGAGTGCTAGTTGTGATCGTTACTTTTCTAGGTACACATATTAAAAAAAAAAAAAGAAGAAGAAAAGGAAGTGACATATGCAGTTTGTTGTAAACTTATTTCCATGTTTATTGCTCTGCTGATTTGTATGCCATATGTATAACACAATTTTGAATTCTTCTGTTTTGCATATTATAGAAAAAGGAAAGACAGTGGTTTGCCTAAGTATTCATACCTGATGAACTGTACCTCGTTTTAAGCGTTACAACCACAAATGTAAATTAAACTTATTTGTATTAATATTTTATGTAATAGAGCAACACAAGGTAGCAAGTATTTGTGAAGTGTAAAGAAATTGAAATGCTTTTCCAAATTATTGCAAATTTAAGTTTGGCGTGCATATGTATTCAGCCTCCCTGAGTCAATACTCTGTAGGACCACGTTTAGATGCAACAACAGCTGCCAGTCTGTTGAAGTATGTCTCTACGAGCTTTGCACATCAAGAGGCTGGATTTTTTGTCAATTCTTTATTATCTCTAGCTCATTCAGATTAGTTGGTGAATGTTTGTGAACAGCAACTTTCAAGTCCTGTCACAGATTCTCAATGGCATCTAGGTCTGGTCTTTGGCCATTTGAACACATATGCTTTGATGTAAATTATTCCATTTTAGCTTTAGCTGTATGTTTAGGGTCGTTGTCCTGCTGGAAGGTGAACCTATTCCCCAGTCTTGAGTATTTTGCAGCCTATAAGACTTCGTCCACATAGCAGAGGACAAAATACTGGTCGGATTCTAATTAGAATGCGACCAATATTTTACAATCACTTTTCAATTTGTTGCACAGATTTTGCAGTCAGTTTATAGCTGGCCTATATTGAACAGCATTATAATCCGCCATCTTTAGAAAATGTTCTAAGTTTTTAGATCGGATTTCAGATTTGAAATCTAACCTCAGAAAATCTGAGTTGTGTAGACTACAGCTCAGAGTTTCTATGAGGTCTATGGGAGTGGTTTACAGTCAAATTTTAGTGGATTCTAAACACTGAATCCACGTAAAAACCAACTGTAAACTAGTGCTGTGAAGATGAAGCTTATAGGTTTTCCTTCAGGATTGCCCCTTATTTAGCTCCATCCATCTTCCCATCAACTATGACCAGCTTCCAATTCCCTGCTGAAGCAAAGCATCCCCACAACATGATGTTGCCACCACCATGCTTAACA
The DNA here is from genome assembly GCA_025379985.1 of Phyllomedusa bahiana. Taxonomy (NCBI): domain Eukaryota; kingdom Metazoa; phylum Chordata; class Amphibia; order Anura; family Hylidae; genus Phyllomedusa; species Phyllomedusa bahiana. Next base: position 10,044 of record JAODAL010056439.1, on the reverse strand, counting down.
GTGGGAATGGTGTGTTCATGGTGTTGTACAGTGTTGGATTTCCTCCTAACATAGCATTCAGTTTTTAGGCCAACAGTTAAATTCTGGTCTCATCTGAGCAAAGCATCTTCTTTCGCATGCTAAACCTTCTTCCGTCCCCCTATATAGCTTCTTGCAAACTGCAAACAGGACTTATGACTTGTTTTCAAAAATGGTTTTCTTCTTGCTCCTCTTCCATAAAAACAAGATTTATGAAGTACACAACTAATAGATTTCCTTTGGACTGATTCTCCCACCTGAGCTGAGGATCTCTGCAGCTTCTCTAGAGTGACCCTGGGCCTCCTGGCTGCTTCTCTAATTAGTGCTCTCTTTTTCTGCGCTATCAGTTTATGTGGACGGCCATGTCTTATTAGGTTAGCAGTTGTGCCATACTCATTGAATTTACGGTAAATGAATTTAACAGTGCTCCATGAGATGTTCAGAGCTTGGGCTATTTTTTTAACTTAATCCTGCTATACACTTTGCCACAACTTTATCCACGAGCTGTCTGGTGTTTTTCTTGGTTTTCTGGATGCTGCTTGTTTACTAATGTTCTCTAGCAAATCTTTGCAGCTTTCACAAAACAGCTGTAGTTATAGTGATAGTAAATTAAATTCAGATGTACTCTATTTACTAATAAGGTGACTTCTAAAGGCAATTGGCCACACTGAATTTAATTTAGGGGAATCAGGGGCTGAATACATATGCATCCCATAATTTTCAGTCTTTTAATTTTCAAAAATTTTGAAAAACTCATATCATTTTCATTACAATTCACAGCTATTTGCTACTTTGTGTTGCTCTAGCATATACATTATCAATAAAATACATTTAAGTTTGTGGCTGTAACATTTTAAAATAGGGAACAGTTCAAGGGGTATGAATACTTTTGCAACCCAATGTGTTTTTAAACATTATAACAGTCCTTGACATAATCTATCTCTTGAATAACCCACTTATAATTATGATCAGAGCAATCAGACACGTCTTCTGTATCAAACATTATGATTATTGGTTTTAAAAAAAATCACAGAATGCAGTATTGGCCCAAATTATGAATCCATGATATTCATATTTAGTAAACCTAAGTGATACATATATGCTCTGGAACTTAGTGGTCTTAATTTGTGTCTAAGAGACTTCTATGTTTAGACTTCTACATGGAGTTATGACATCAGGTAGAATTATGTCTTGATAAAGTATACTCTGCATTTAATTCGCCATTCTTCTGTGACCTAAGAAGGGAGGTTTTGTTCTCCTTTAAAGAATCTAGGAGCAACAGTCACAGGGGCTCAGAAACAAGAAATATGAATACTTCCCAAAATGTAGTGAATGCAAAGAAGGACACCACCAATGTGGACACTCCTCCAGTTACACGCAACCACATGAAATCACACCAGGCCATACCTTTAACCATACTCAGGCACACCAGACTATGCTTTTAATTACGCCCAAGCACAATGCATCAGGCCATACTTCTTACCAGTCTATAACACACCCTAACACACCCTAAGCAGCATCAAAACAAAAGTGATGTTACTAGGGTATACTGCTGTGCAAGAAGCAAATAGTATCACCATACTGTTACTGACAAAACCAGTATACCAACGACAATATTATCAATAATACCACTATGCAAAGACCAAATAATACCACTATACCATGATCACATATAACCACCACATAATTACATAATACTGCTATACTGTTCCTAAATATAAATCAATATACTTAGACAAATATTGCTGCCATACAGTGACCATATATTGGTAGATACCAGTTGCACACAGGCACTATTCAGACACATAAGAATTACAGTATACTAACATCCAGTGATTTTCAGTTGACATGTCTTATCAGTCATTCACTTTCATTTTTCTCCTCCATTCAGCCCATACTGCCATGACAAATTCTTCTGGCCACAACTAATTTCTGCAGAATTTGCCACACAAATGTAGTGGAATCCTTTCTTTTTCATCATTTTCCGACCTGTCCCTACTTTCCATTGGGGTGCGGGTTAAGAGATGAAAGGTGTTGGCTGTATTTTATGTTGGCACTAGGCTGCATAACAAAAAGGTAGGAAGGGAGGGCAGGCACAATCTCTTGGAGGGTAGGGAACGAGGGTGAAACCCCTGGTGCTTGTGCTGTAGCTGTGTTCTGAACCCCACAGATCATACTGTGCAGCCTGAATTCTGTTTGCTGCACCCTTAGAAGATTAGCCACATTTAGTACTTTTATGCTTTTGTAGTGTTTCAGTTTTTTGTTTTTTTTACAGATTTCCACATTAGACGATGATAGATTAATTGGACTACACCAGACTCATTTGATTCATTTCTTTCATAAAATGGTCTACAAAGGATGTTGTCAAGGAGTGTTTATATAAAAGGAGTGTTTTTCATTTCTTTGTGTAGGGTTTTACCATTTTATTTCCGTGTCAGCAATGAAAGTTTCTGACAAACACCTCTGCCTCTAATGTGATGGTTTACTTTTGGGGTCACTGCAGGCTGGCATTTTTAGGGTAGGAAGGGACCAATATCCATGGACCTACCCATTCTGAGAGTATCGGCCTACAGCTGTTGAAGTTACCTTGGTTAATTATGAAAAATGGGTGACCCACAATTATTTATTTAGGTGGTTAATGACAAAAGCCACCACTGGCCTAGAGCTAGTAATGAATAAACACTATTTACACCGCCAATCGCCCCAAAAAAGATCAAAAATAAAGAACACATATTTGATATTGCCAAGTGATTAACAATCTACCCTATAAATCTGTCATATTAATTAACCCACACAGTGAACGGCATAAAAAAGATAATCCAAAATTTTGTGATTTTTGTTCACCCCGCAACACATAAAAGGGAAATAAAAAATCGATCAAAAATCAAACAAAAAGTGGTACCAATTAAAACTCGTTCATCTTGAAAAAAAAAAGCCCCACAGTCTGTAGGGAAAAAAATAAAAAGTTATGCCTACAGAAAAAGCGATATGTAAATATTTTCAGTTTATACAATAAAAAAAACTTTTTTTTTAAAAAAGGTATAGGTATCGCTTAATTATTACCAACAAGTAAAAATTTTTTGTCTTATGCTGCAGGGTGAGGCTGTTAAAAAAAAAAATAACACTATGGTTTTTAAAATTTTCTTATTTTCCTTACAAAAACGGATTTAAAAATCAATAAAAAATCCTTGTCCCCAAAAAAATTATACCAAAAAAAATTCAACTCCCCAGCAAAAGAACCCCCTGCCAGCTCCGACATAAAAAAATAAAAAATTTTTTGGCTTCGCTATGGCGAGCAAAAACGTGTTTTTTTTTTTAAATAAAAGTGTTTTTTTTAGTAAAATCAGTAAAAATTAAAAAAAATAAAATTTGGGGGATCGCTGTAATCACATCAAACTGTGAGTAAAGTAGCAGTCATTCAACTTCGGGGTGTGCTGTAAAATAATTAAAAAAAAAAACCAGAATTGCTATTTTGTTCAAAATCCCTCCAAAAACCTTAATAAAAAGTGATAAAAGGTCATTTGCACCCATAATAGTACCAATAAAAATGTCAATACCAGAAAAAAAACGGCACCAATCAGCGCATATACAAAAAAAAAAAAAAATGTGGCGGACTATGTGAAATAAAAACGCTTTTTTTTATAAACCATTTTATTGTGTAAAAATTTAAAAAACATAAAAAAAAATAAAATTTCTATTTTGCAATTGACCGACCCGATGGCAAAGTTGTAAGTCACTTTGTCCACGGCGAACGCTGTAAGATTGAACCCAAAAAAACCCCAATGGTGGAACTGCATTCTTACCCCCAGCATTTTCAGGGCCCCCAGTGCTAAAAAAAAATTATGGAACCATGTGTCCCCAAAAATGCCCCCTCTAGATAAACCCTGGGGGGTGGGATCCAAAAAAGGGTGGGACTTTTGGAAGGTTTCACCTTCTGGTACTTTGGGGGTTTAAAATGCAAGGGGGCACCCACCAAAATCTGCATTAAAAAAAGTAAAAATATCATTTCTAGAAGGGGGAAATTTCAAAAAAAATTCGATTGGGGCGATTCGGCAAATTTTTCGACAAAATTTGTTGCGGTCCAAAATGCTTGGGGGACAAAATCGCGTTAAAAAAAACAGCTTTTCCGGCTGCTCAGAAACGGGTGTGTGTAGAACGTTTCCCAACTTAATATGCAGAGGGGCTTGGTTTGTCTTCATACAATGTTTGTTTTAGTTGACCCGATGCTGCCGCCGCTCTTAGAATGCTTCACTATAAAATTCCCCGGGGCTTTTAAAGAGGGAAAAACAAACCCAAAAAAATGAAGCGGGAATGTACCTGATAAAGTCATAAAACGAAAGCTGGAAAAAATCAAGCTGAGAGTCAGTTGGAACATAGTGACAGGTGACGGGTAAACGGCGCACCCTGGCAGTGAGGTCAGAGGTGGCACAATAAAATTCTGGAGGGGGCAAAAGGGGGAGTAGGCCACAGAGTGGCACAATGACCAGTGGTGGGACAAGGCAGCAGCCACAGCACAGCATGATTTAGCAGTGCACAATGATAGAGGTGTGGGTCCCGGCAGCTGCCAAAGAAGCAGCATAAAAGTCAGACATTGGCACAATGACTTTCGGAGGTGGAAAAAAATTTGGGCCAGAGTGGACAATGACAGAGAGGGGAGGTCCGGCAGCAGCAGCATGAGGTCGAGGGGGGACAATGAAATTTGGAGGTAAAAACAGGAATGGCCCACAGATGGCACAATGACACGTGTTAGTCACGGCGCAAGCCACAGCACACATGAGTCAGGCGTGGCACAATGAAAAATTTGGAGGAGCAAACCAGGAGTGGGCCCACAGGTGGCAAAATGACAGACTGTGGAGGTCCGGCGCAGCCCAGCGCAGATGGGTAGACGTGGCACAATGACATTCGGGGGGTGGCAAAAACTATGGGCCCACAGACGCACAATGAAAGAATGGAGGTGGGGCAGCGCATTGGGGGGGGTAAAAAGGCAAAATGCAAAAAAACAGTGTGGGGCCCGGGCAGAAAGCCAAGCAGCAGCATGAGGTCAACAGTGAACACAATGCAGAGTGTGGAGGTCAGGCGCAGCCCCCAGTTGAATGCAGTCAGCGTGGCACAATGACATTTGGAGGTGGCAAAAACGGAGTAGCCCCAGAGGGGAAAAAAAAGACACATTGTGGAGGGACGGCAGCACCACCAGCAGCTGAGGTCAGACAGTGACACAATACAGAGTGTGGAGGTCAAGGCAGCAGCCACAGCCGCATGAGGTCAGCAGTGGCCAAATGACATTCGGGAGGTGGCAAAACAGTGAGGCCACAGAGTGGACAATGAAGAGAGTGGAGGTGATGGCAGCAGCACGCTGAGGTCAAGAGTGGAAAGACACTTGTGGGGGCAGGCAGCGCACAGCAGCAGATGAGGTCAACAGTGGCAAAATGACAGATTGTGGAGGTACGGCACTGCCCAGCAGCAGCATGAGGTCGACGTGGCACAAAGACATTTGGGGGGGGAAAAAAACGGGGAAGGCCACAGAGGGGCACATGCAGAGGGTGGAGATAGGGGAAGCCCACAGCACCATGAGGTCGGCAGTGGAAAATGACATTCGGGGGGTGGCAAAAACAGGAGTAGGCCACAGAGTGGCACAATAACGGGTGGGGGTGACGGCGCAGCAGCTGGGGTTTTCAGACAGGGGCACAAAACATTCTGGAGGGGGAAAAAAACAGGTGTATTCCCCAGAGGGGCAAAATGACACGAGTGGAGGGCCGGCGGGCCCCACACGCAGCATGGGGTCAGAGAGTGGCAAAATTGACTTCGGAGGGGGAAAAAACAGGAGTGGGGTAAGCCCCGGGAAAAAGATGGGGGGCAGATGGAGAAACTGTCAAATGTTGGCATCAGGCGGGTGGCGGCTCAAATAGTGGCTGAGACATTTTTGAACCCAAACCATTTCCCACATTTAGGTGAGGCTTCATGGTATGTATCTGCCACCTAAGGCATAGGTGTGTAAAAAACCCGGGGCTGTCCACGCCTGATTCATCTTGACAAGGTCAGTCGTTCCACATTTCCCGTGGATAAGGGGGTTTTTCCTTGGGGGAACGATGGCCCCCCCTTCACTGAAAACCCACCTGATGCCTCACTACTGGCAGGGACAGCTTTTTCCCCGCAAACTCGGGAAGTTGCGGCCACACATCCGTTTGGTCCCGTAGTCCCCGGTTTCTAATGGGGTCAGGTGCTGTCAAAAGGGCCCCCGACCGTTGGTTCAGGGGTTTTTCCAGGGCTGCTGCTGGGCGACTGCCCCCCTCACTAGGCGGGGGGGAGGAAATGCTCATCAGTGACCCAGACTTTGGGTTTTTGTGTGGGGCTGGTATGCTCCTACCCCCCCCCCCCCCTCCTTTTTTCCCCAGCAGCCCCGGCAGTGTACTTTGGGGCTAACACCCCTGGTCAGACCCTTTAGAGGAGAGCGAGCCGCCTAGGGCGGCCAATGACTAGGGGGGTTTCCCTATAGTATTTGATTTTTCCTCCCTCCAGCTGGGGAAAAAGGCTCCCATTTTGGGCCCCTTCGAGGGGCCAAAAGGGTGGAGAGCCAGAAGCCCCTCTGCTGGTTGTGAATTGCTGTCACTGCCGGCAAATCGCATGCTGCGGGCCCTTGCACAAATTTCTCCGAGGGGTCCCCCGCCTCATCTCCACTGTTACTGCCCGGTGCTTGTTTTTCATCGCCCCATTCCCCTTTTCTACCTCTCCAGCTGTTCTCCTCTTTTGTCACCTGGGTAAAAATCCATCATTTCACCCGCAATGCTTCTGCTCCAATTTCACCCCCTCCATTTCAGTCTTCATGGAATCTGTGGCCGGGATTGGTTGCCACGTCTCCATCCCCCGCCCAAAAGTTTTTTTCACATCTTTCGGCAGAAGCAGTGGAAGACGTTTTTCACCCGTAGTCCTGGGGACTGACAAATTTCCCCGCCTCCTCGAATGGGTCAAAAAAACCAGGGGGTCCCGCATGACGCCATGGCTAACATCAAAATTTTAAAGGGGATACTCCTGTCCGCCCCGGATCATCAAAAAATCATTAAAAGGGCCTTTTCTGTTTTACAGTCGGGCCAAATGTCGGCGAATTCCAACGGGTGGAAACATCGCAATCGGTTTTTTTGGGGGAGGCCGTTTGCCCCTCAACCAAGGAGGGGGGTTCCCTGGGTTTGTAGGATGGATGAAGGCAGTAAGTTTCCTGGCCTTTTCAGAATCTTCTGAGATCAGTGGAAGACTTCAGGGAACATTTTAAACCGATTAAAAACATGCGCCTGCAGGGCACATGGGCCACCCTTCCCCGGAGCAGGTGGACACCATTTTCCCCTTTTCCGCACCCTGGTTCCCTTTGCGTTTGGGCGGAGAAACCACCGATTTCTTTCTGTATACCCGGGGGGTTCCTCCCCCCTGGATTTTGTTCACCCCAGGCAACCAGTGTAGAACTGCATGACACCGCTGTGCCCTACACATGTGGATTTGGAGCAGTTTGTGGAGGCTGTGATGATGGTGGTGGTGGGGGGGGGCGGACATTGGCGCGGAGGAGTTTGACAACGTGGGGGAGAAAGCGGGTCTCTTCCAAGTTGTTTTTTGTCCCTGGCCTAAGCACATTTACCCAGTGGGCCGAAAAAAGGGCATTACTGGCCTGACCTAGTTTCCGCCCAGACGTCCGCGCTGCTGCACCCTTTGGAAAAAAACCCATAAGCTCAAGGGCTGGCCCCCCTTTTGTTCTACTATTTAGAAGTCTGGTACTGCCTTTTTTTGGAAAAAAAATTACGCTTTGGAAAATTCCCCTCTCGGTCAGGACAAAACCTTAATTTTGAACGGGGCGAGTCCCCTTTGGAAAGGAGGGGCTGCAGTACCCAAAAATTGGACAGGAGCACAGTCAGTGCTGCACCTTAGGGTGGTTGGCGCTACTTTTGTCTTTTGCAATCGCCTGCTGAAAACCCACTGGTGCCTTTTTAGCGAGGAGCAGGGGCACTGGCCGGGGGAATGAGGCAAGGGGAAAAAGCTCCCCTTTTGAAGGTGGTGGGCCTTGACTGGTTTTCAAAGGCATGGTGCCACTGGGCCTGTGTTGCTGCCGGCAGGGGGGCCCCCACATTGAGCCCCTTTCCCCAGGCCCCCCGGATGGTGACCCGAGGTGAGGGGCCTGGGTGCCAACGTTAGCTCCCTGGCCACGCTTACTTTCTGCCCACAGATTCTAATATACCCCAATTGGCCTCCGGGGTCTTAGCAAAAAACTGCCACACCCGCGGTATCTGATTTTAACGACAACTTCCCCACTGGTATACTGCCACCGTGCCGATGGCCCTGTGCCGCTTTTTTTCTTGGGCCTGCGAAAAGGGGTTTTCTACCCCGTGGGGCCCCTTGGCTCCTGCCTCACACGTGCTCCCCCGGACTCCGGCCACAAAACCCCCCCTTTTTGCTGCGCCGCTGCCCCGACGCCCCCTTTTTTCCTGAGTTTTATGAGCCCCCTTGCTTCACCCGGGGTACCCAAATGCGGGGGTTATCATCTCGATTTTTGTTCATCGTCACGCTGTCCCCTTGTCAGTTTATGATTTTTGAGAAGAGGAAAAAAAAAAACATTTTAAAACGTTTTTATCATCATAGTTTAAAATTGAGTTAGTATTTTAGTTCTAATTCTTTCTGTCTGCCCTTTTTTTAGTATCTTAACACAGCTTTCCTTGAGACAGATGCAGTGCCTGATGTTAAAGCAAGAAATTTAAGGGCTTCCTCCTCCCCAGATGATACAGAGGTTTGGGGAAAAGGTCTATCGCTAAAGCTTCAATTTCAAGCAAATTATAACTTTTCTCTTGCAACCACCAATTAACCCTATTAGTGATAAAAAAGTCCATGTGATTAAAAAGTTCTTTTTGGGAAAGTAATTTATGTGATTAAAATTCAGATTTTTGTCCCAAAAAGGAAAGGTGTCGGTCATACTTCTCGGCTCTGGCTGCCGGCGCAATAATAATAATATAATTCGGAGGAGGCTTTTTTTGGGTAAGGGTGGAACAGAAATAGATTCCCACCCGATTTAAAATCTTGACATCCCCATCACCATTTTGGTATCAAGGCGACCCCTCACAAAATACCCCCCATGCCACTTCCACACTATTTTTTTGCCCCCTACTGCAAGAAACAGGGGGTATTTTCCCCATTTCTTTGCTCCCAAATACTGGATGCCCTCCCAAATTGTTATCCCCCTTATATAGGGTGCTGACCCGCTAATATAGATCTTGGCTGGGGGGAACCGGAGGACGGGCGGGTTGAGGACAGGTGAGGGCCGCTGACACGCTCTGGGCCATGCCAATAAGGGGTTTTGCGGTTCCCACCGCCTCTTGGCTGGGGTTTTCAGTGTCTTGGAGGATGGGATGACCTGTAACCCAAACAAGAACCTTTTGGGGTTTCTGAAACAACGGCCCCCTAATTGACACGGGCCCTTGTGGCCTCACTAGTGACCCCCGCTGCGAAGTCCCCTTTCTGTGCTGCGACTGGGCCTGCTCCAGAATGTTTGTGCCCAAAATTTCCCATTTTGCCACTTTCATCTCAGTTTAAGAGCCTGCCACCCCCTCTGTATGAATAGTTTGTCTAAAAAGTAAAAGACACTGTTTGATGAAGATATCTGTATATGATAAATACACACCCCTTTAGGGGTTGCTAGGGTCCTAAAACTCCGGGGGCCGGGCCCCCTTTTTGTTTTTTTGGGTGGGCTGGGGTTCACACGACATTTTTCGCGCCTCAAATTTTAAAGCGGTGTTTTTTATAGGAAAACCTTTTGTTCCTGTCACTTTTTTTCTGCACACCACACAGACCCGCCCCTCCTCAGCAGTCATGTACAGTAAAAATCCCAATGACAAATTTCTTTTTCAAAACTTTCACCCTTTTATGACAATACCCTAAACATCACCAAAAATACAACAATGGAGCAAATCTACCAGACAAGTGATTGTTACAAAACCCTCCCACAAAAGCAGGGGCCCAAATATTTTTATTAAGGGTCAAAAATCCCGCCAGACCCTG
>JAODAL010056438.1:0-23289 GCA_025379985.1 Phyllomedusa bahiana | reverse complement strand
TATAGTATTATATTTTGTACAAGGGGGGCAGTATTATGTAGTTATATTCTGTAATAGGGGCAGTATTATAGTATTTAAATTTTCTTGTAATGGGAGGCAGTATTATAGTAGTTATATTCTTGTACATAGGACAGTATTAAAAAAAAGTTATGTTCTTGTACATAGGAGGCAGCATTTTAGTAGTTATATTCTTGTACATAGGAGCAGTATTATGTAGTTATATTCTTGTACATAGGGACAGTATTATAGTAGTTAAATTCTTGTACATAGGGGCAGTATTATAGTAGTTTTTTATTCCTTGTCCATAGGGGCAGTATTATAGTAGTTATATTCTTGTACATAGGAGGCAGTATTTTAGTAGTTATATTCTTGTACATATGGGGCAGTATTATAGTAGTTATATTCTTGTACATAGGGGGCAGTATTATAGTACAGTCATGGCCAAAAGTTTTGTGAATGATACAAATGTTAATTTTTACAAAGTCTACTGCATCAGGTTTTATAATGGCAATTTGCAATATACTCCAGAATGTTATAAAGAGTGATCAGCTTAACAGCAATTAATTGCAAGTAAATAGTTGCCTAGAAAATGAACTTTTTCCCCAAACCACATTTCCACTTCATTGCAGGCCTGCCTTAAAAGGCCAAAGCAAACCCATTGTTTCAGTGATTGCTCCATTAACACAGGTGTGGGTGTTGATGAGGACAGGGCTGGAGATCAATCTGTCATGATTAAGTAAGAAATCACACCACTGGACATTTTAAAAAGGGAGGCTGGTGCTTGGCATCTTGTTTCTCTTCTGTTAACCATGGTTATCTCTAAAGAAACACGTGCAGTCATCATTGCACTGCACAAAACTGGCCTAACAGGGAAGAGTATCGCAGCTAGAATCCAGTTGAAGCTACCAACTTTGACCTACAAGGCTCTACATAACCTCTCCCCCTCATATATCTCTGCCTTAATCTCTAAATACCTCCCCTCACGCAACCTCCGCTCCTCAAAAGACCTTCTCCTCTGCTCTCCTTTTATCACCTCCTCACATAAGTCTCCAAGACTTTTCTCGTGCTTTCCCCACACTTTGGAGCTCACTGCCCCAACACCTCAGACTCTCCCCCTCTCTCACCGGCTTCAAAGGTAACCTGAAAACCTACCTCTTCAGGATTGCCTATAACCAACATTAAAGGGGTTTTATCATTTCATTAAATGGTCTTCAGAATAAGGGGACAGTGAAAACAAGCAACTTTGCAATTGGATGTCATTAGCAAAGCTGCCCTTTTTCTCACAGTGTCCTTATCTTGTTTTTTATTTACACTGATATCCAGTGTGGGTCTAATCCCTCCTGATCCCCCCTCCTTTGCATTTCACTAGCTGAGAGCTTCATTTACATTCTGTACAGCCCCTGGGTCGATTCACAGGCTGTAGTTTACTCAGAGTTAGGGGCCGTAGCATTTCTGTCTCCACACCTAGCAGAAACAGACTGCAGCAGATTGTAAATGAAAAAAAATGACCGTTTTGCCCTGTGCCTAACCTTCCCTGGCAGATCTGTGCCTTCTTAGAAAGCTGTAATACATCTCCAGCTGTGAGAGATCAGTGCCCCAGATAATTGAATGCAGCCGTGGTATGTATACACTTTATAAAATAAGACTGATAGGGAGAGACACAGTGATATGTGGACTCAGGGGGGAGAGGGGGGGGGGGGAGTCCCCCGGCCAGAGGGGAAGGGGGGGATGATGTCATCCAGCGGGAAGGGAAAAACGCCCCTTTGCATTCACAGAGCGGAAAGCTCAGGGGCATTTTGGAAAAGGGAGCCGATGAAAGGGAAGGGGATACACCCCTTTTTAAACCCTTTGTTGCACTTCTCCCCCCCAAACAAACATGTCGGGCCCTCCCCCCCCTTTCCGGGTCTTTTTCACCCCTTTCCCGGGAGATTGTAAGCACCCCGGGGGGGAAGGGACCTCCCCTCCCCCTTTACCATTTTGTTATTACTTTTGAAATTTTGTTCGCCCAAATTGTTAATTAAATGTACCCCCTAAAATGTACAGCCCCAAAGGAATAAAGGGGTTGCTCCAAAATAAATAATGATAATAATAGAAAGTTTGGGGCCCCCTTCCTCAACAATCTTTTCGCATAAACGGAAAATTCCCCGGGAAAGAGGGGTTCCCATTTTTTTGCCAAAAAGGCCCCAGGGGCCCAAAAGAAAGACCACAAGCGAAAGGACCCCCCCTCTTAAAAGTTTTTTCCAGCTTGGGAATGGGCCCCCAAACCCATTGCAGACTTGCTCGGGAATGCAGCACGGTGTGAGTCATCTGCAGCACTGTGAGGCGGAGCCCTCATGGAGCGGGCCGGGTGGTCAAGAGGGCAGCAAAAACCCACTTCTCTCCAAAAAAAACATCGGGGACAACTGATTTTCGCCAAAGGTACGGGGGAGGGGCCCTGCTGAGGCCCGGGGTTAAAAGTCATTTTCCTTAAATGAATCCCCTTTCCAAATGTTTGGAACATCGGGAAAAAACAGCTTGTTCGGAGAAGACAAGGGGAGCAAATACCCCAAAATTTTGGTCTCTTCCCAAACCCTTAAAAACCCTCCAAAAACCCATTCATGGGGGGGTTTGCTTCTTAGCCGGGGGGAAAAGGGCCTTTTAAAAATCTTGCCCCAAAAAACACACCCAAAGAATAAAGAATGGAACCCAAAAATTGTCCTCCAAGGGGAAAACTTCCCCCAACCGCCCAAGAGCAGTTTGGGTGATCAACAATCCCTTTTTCCACATGAGGGAACCCCCAATTGCCAAAAAAACAAAGGGTAAAAACCCAAAAATGGCTCAGGGAAAAAAACATAAAATTTTTTTTGGGCCCAAAGGCCGGGAAAAACCCCCCCAAGAATTTTAACCCCTTTTGGGGAACTTGTGGTAAATTTCACCCAAGAGACGGGGACAAAAAAAAACCAAAAAATTGGGTGCCCCAAAAATGAAAACCCATTGTTTGGGTGCAAAAGGAAACGCTATCGGGCCCGGGGGATTTGCTCCAAAAGGTGATTAAAGCATCCCCGGGGGAAAATTGCAGGGGCCCCCCTGAAAGAAGGGTAAACACTGAAAGATTTTGGGACTTGCTGCAATAACTCTTTCCCTAACTGTAATAAAAACTTTGTTAATCATAATCTGTTTCCCACTTGTATTTCGTATGTGATAAAAACACTGACAAACACATAAAAACCAGGGGAAACCCAATTTCATTTTAAAATAGAAAATTTGTGTCCATTCTCAAAACTTTTTCCATGATTTGTAGTTATATTTTTGTAATAGGGGGCAGTTTATAGGATTTATATTCTTTTTTATATAGGGGTTTTTATTATAGTAGTTAATTTCTTTTACATAGGAGGCGGTTTATAGAGTTTACCCTTTTAATTGGGGGCTTTATTTTTGTAGTTATTTTTCCCTTTGTACATAGGGGCTTTATTAAGTGGGTTTTAAAATTCTTGAAATATGGGGCAGAAATTATAGTAATTTAAATTTTCCCTTGAAATAAAGGCCAATTATGGGGAATTAAAATTTTTGTAAAAAAAGGGAGCAGTTTTATAGTAGTTTAATATTCCCCTGTACATACAGGGAAAATTTTAAATAGTTTATATTCTTGAAACATAGAGGGCCGAATTAAGTAAATATATTTCTTGTACATGGGGGCCCAGTATTAAAGTATTTTTTTTCTTGTACATAGGGGGAAGTATAAAAAGAAAGTGATATTTTTTGTACATAGGGGAAAGTTTTAATATAGTTTAAAATTCTTGTAACCTAGGAGCAGTTTCAAAGTAGTTATATTTTTGAACATAGGGGTTTTATTATAGTAGTTATATTCTTGAAACAAGAGGGCAGTATTATGGGATTTAAAAATTCTTGACATAGGGAGCATTATTAAGTAGTTTATTTCTTGTTACAAAGGAACAGTATTATAGATTTAAAATTCTTGTACATAGGGACAGAAATTATGTATTTTATATTTTTGTAAAATATGGAGAAAGTATTAAAAAAAAGTTAAAACCCTTTAAACATAAAAAGCAGTATTAAATAGTTATATTTTTTGGGACTGGGGGGAGTATTATAGTAGTTATATTCCTGAACATAGAAGCAGTATTTTAGAAAGTTATTTCTTGTACTTAGGGGTAGTATATAAGTATTATATTTTTGGGGAAAAATAGAGATTTTTCCTTATTATATTTTTTGTACAAAAAAGGGGTTTTAAAGAAATTATAGTAGTTAAATTCTTGAAACATGGGAGCAGAAATTATAGTAGTTATATTTTTTAACATAGGGGAAATATTATAGTAGTTTAATTCGTCCCTTTTGGAGCAGTATAATATATTTTATAGTTTTAAAAACATAGGGACAGTATTATAGTAGTTAAAAGTCTTGTACATGGGAAAACAGAAATTATAGTAGTTAAAAATTCCCCTTGTCCCCAAAAAAGGGGAGCAGTATTAAAAGAGTTATTTTCATGCACAAATTGGGCATTATTATGGGATTTTTAAAATTCTTGTACATTTTGGGGCAGTATTATATATATTTTGGTACATAAGGGTAGTATTATTATTTAATTTTTAAAAAAAAAGGGGACCCGTATTATATTTAATTTAATATTTTTTACATATGGGAGCAGTATTAAAAGGTATTAAATATTCTTGTACATGGGGGCAGAATTATAGTATTATATTTTTGTACATAGGGGGCAGTATTATAGTAGTTATTTTTCTTGTACATAGGGACAGTATTAATAGAAATTATATTCTTGAACTGGGAAGCAGTATTATGACATTTTATTTCTTGAAACAAAAGACATTTTAAATAGCATTATATTTTTTGTAAAATAGGATCTTTTTAAATAGTATTTAAATTCTTGTACTTTAGGGGAAGAAATTATAGTATTTTATTTTCCCCTTGTCCCATGGGAGGCGTATTAAAGTATTTTAAAATTCTTGTACTAGGGGGCAGTATTATAAAGTAATCTTGTTTTTCCCTTTTCCTTTGGGTTTTTCCCCCTATACCAGCCTAGTATATTTCCCATTTTAACTTATATAAGTTGATAGCAGGGGCCCCCACCCTTTTTTGTGGGACAAAAATGGGCCCCTTTTTATACCAAGAGAAAAAGATAGATGTGTAGAAATATATATGGTCCCCCCTTTTACCTGAAATGAAGGACCATCTTTTTTCTTTTTGGTTACTGGCACCCACTTTTTTATCAAAATGAAGGGTTTCTCCCCATCCTTCCCTTGTACGTTCCTCTGTCTTTTGGCTTTTTTCCCCCCTACCCTACCCTCTAACAGATTTTTTCCTCGATCCCAAAGGGCGGGACCCAAAATTTTCTCTGGAATAGCTTTTGTTTTCCAATAATAGATTTTTATTAAAAAATTTTTTCATTTTTGGGTACAAATAGAAAAATAAACTTTTTGCATAAAGGGTTTTGGAAAAAATCTTTTTGGAAAAATACAAAAATGGGTATAAAAAAAAAGCCCGAGCAAAAAACCTTCCATGAAAAGACTTTTTCAATCACCGGGGGCATTTGGGAACGAGCCCCCGGTGACGTAAATCTGAAGTTTCCCCGGGCCCTTCCCCCCCGGGCCCCCCCGTCGCCCCGGCCCCTGTCGCCCCGGCCCCCTTCCCCCGGGCCCCCCTGTCCCCCCCGGCCCCTGTCCCCCCGGGCCCCGTCGCCCCGGCCCCGTCCCCCGGCCCCTGTCGCCCAGCGAAATTTGGGCATCATTTTTGTGTAATACGTTTGGTTTTTTGGGAGCTTTTAAAATCCGTTTCCCATCCCAATCAAGTTTTATCGCCCCGAGGGTAAAAAAAAAAAAAACGAAAACCCGACCCCCCCAGTTTAGACAAAAGGGTGAAAAAAACTGCGGTCGGGGGGAAGGGATAATAAAACGGTCGACTTTTCAAAGGGTTTTTTTGTCCGATGCTGAAAGGGTTTCCACCCCCTCTGGAAACCGGTGGGAAACCCCCGGGAAGCTGATAAAATCACTTTTTTTTCTCCGCAATAAAGAAAAAAAAACCCAAAGAAAATGTATGGGGGAAAAATGTCTTCATTTACGGTTTTCCTTTCAAATCTTTTTTGTTGAGACTTTCCCCCTTTGAGAGAAAACCAACAAGGCGTGGTTTTCTCTCCTGTGCCGGGAAAATTTTTTTATACTGATCGGATTTCCCGCTTTTTTTTTTTATTTTGAGTATTTTTTTTTTGCCCCCCTCGATGTGAGAAGCAACAAAAAAGCAAAAAGGGTCCCCCCCTTGCAATCTCTTCTAATTGCGCCCAGTTTTTTGGCTTCGTGTTCAGCTAAAAGGGGAAAGGGAAGCCGCCCACCGCTAAACCCCAAGAGCACACTTTTTTATACGTTTTTTCAGTGTTGTCCCTGGTCCAAAGCAACTGAGCGGAGGACGCGGATCCATTATTTTTGATCTCCGGGGAATTTTCGGGGCCCAATAATTTTTTCCATCCCAGATTTTTTTTTGATCTGTTTTGGTGACCATTGATTTCATTTTAAAAGACCTTTCTTACGTTGTTTTGGGATATACGACACTTTTCCCATTGAACAATTTGGGCCCTTGACCAAATTTCGGCGGCTTTTGAAGGGCGGCCATTTTTCGGAAAAAACCCTTTAAAAGATGGGCCCCCTCTCCCCTTACTGGCTGGGGGGACATTGAAGGGGCCATTTTCCCTTTAAATTTCTAAAATAAAAAAAAAACCCTTTGGGACTTGGGAAACTCAACCTGACCATCACCCCACCAGTAGAGAGTATTTTCCTCTCTATAGGGGCCCCCTTGTGTGGATATATACTCAAAAAGCTTTACCCTTGGTGGGGAGTATTTACCCTCTATAGCCCTCACCATGTTTGGAGTATATCCCCCTCTAACTACAAAAAGCCTCCCCCTGTTTTTTTTATATACCCTCTAAACTTTATCCTTTGTGGAGAAATTTTATACCCTCTATAGTTTTTTCCTGTGGGAGTTTTTTAACCCCTATAGTTAAACCAGGTATGGAGTAAAATTACCCTCTATAGTGCCGCTCTATGTGGAGTATATACCCTCTATACCCTAAACCCTTTTTTAAATTTATAACCCCTATAGCCTCCCCCCTGTGTGGGGGTAATACCCTCTAAACCCCTAAACCCTGTTTGGAGTATATACCCTCTAAAGCCTCCCCCCTGGGGGAAAGTATATACCCTCTATAGTTTTTCACCCGGTTGGTGGAGTATTCCCCTCTATAGCTTAAACCCTGTGGGGAAATTAAATACCCTCTATACTTAAACCCTTTTTTGGGGGAAAAAACCCTCTAAAGTTCCCCTGTTGTGGTGAAATATCCCCGTTTAAAATTTCCCCGGGGTGGAGTTATACCCCTTAAGCCCCACCCTTTTGGGGAAAATAAACCTTTTAAATAGTTTCCCCCTTTGTGTGGAAAAAACCCCTCTTTTAGCCTCCCCCAATGTTTTGGATTTTATCCCCGTTTTAAAACCCACCTGTGTGGAGTATATACCCTCTAAAAAGCTTAAACCAATTTTGGAGTATATACCCTCTTTTAGTTTCACCTTGTTTGAGTAAAATACCCTCAAACCTTTTAAATTTAAACCCTGTGTGGAGTAAAATTACCCCCCTATACTTCCCTTGTGGGAGATAAACCCACTATAGCTTAAAACCCTGTGGGAAAGTATAAACCCCTCTAAACTTTATCCCTGTTTTGGAAAGAATAACCGTTTTATAGCCTCACCCTGTGTGGAGTATATACCCGCAAACCTCACCCTTTTGGGGGATTATATCCCGCTCTAAAACCCCACACCCTTGTGGATAACAAACCGCCCATAGCCTAAACCCGTGTGGAGTATAAACCCCTATAGCATCACCCTGTGGGGAGTATTACCTTTTAAAGTTTCCCCCCGGGTGGGGAGTATATACCCTCAAATAGCTTCCCCTTGTGGGGAGTATATCCCCTCTAAAAAGCTTCCCCCCTGTTGGAGTAAAATAAGTCTATAACTTTCACCCTGTGGGGAGCATATACCCTCTATACCCTTTTTCCCCCCGGTCCACGGCTTTTTTCCCTTTAAGGGGCCGCCCCCCCTAAACGTGAAAATTTTATGTTGCCCAAGGTTTTTTCTCGAGGGGGGGTTTTGAACATTAATCCCAGTCCTATTACAAAAAATGCCCTTTTAAGAGGCCTCGCCCCAGGGGGTCACCCAGAGGGCCCGGCCCCCTTCCCCTTTTCCCCCCCCACCCCCTTTTCCCCCCACCCGGTGGGCTTTTAGACCCCTCGCAGATCTGATTTCATGGGGCCCAAATTCACCGGGGAGACGTCCAGAGGATTTTTTCACCCAAAAAGCTCCATGGGGTTTGAATGTGCTCCTTTTGGGTTGACCCCTTTAAAGGAGGGCCATCCCCAAAAATTTTTCCCATACTCCGGCAGAAAAGGTGGGGAATAGCAGCTGCAAACCGTACATCCTGATCTTCCTGGTTATAAATCTAATGCCCGGGAAACCTCAGTTAAAGACGACACAGGGGGCGTTTTAAAAGAGAGGAATCCCCGGGGGGAAGAGCTTCCCAATTCTGGCCCCCTGTTTAGAGCAGTTTAGACCTTTAAATTACATTTAAAATTGTATGAAAAGGGGTGACGTCTCGAAAAATGGATAAAGTTTCGTTAAAAAATTTGCCCAACCTTTTACCGCCTTTCCCCCGGGTTTTTCCAGTAAGGTCAGTCTGATTTATCAATGAAAACGTCTCCGGCCCCCCTTTGGTGCGGGGTTACAGGATTTTCACCATGCTTTTACCCCGGGCATAAGGGTCTTTTTGGATGGGGTTTGTAGGGTCTCCATTGCTCCCCCGGTCACTATAAAAACCCTTTCCAGAAAATTACATCCTAGGGTGACTGATATCAGGCGCTCCTCATCCCCGCTCCAAAACTGATATAACCAGAGAAAATTTTAAATCCTATATGACGATATAAAAGCCGCTCCTCAAAACACTCCACCGATATCCCCAAATAGACATTACATCCTTGTGATTGATATCACCGGGTTTCCTCTTAAAAAACGCCCCAGTACTAAATAAAAACCAGAGACTTTTACTTTCCTATGTGACTGATACGGGCCGGGCCCTCTTAAAAACGCCCCCATACGGGATTTTAACCCCAAAATTTAAAATCCTAGTGACTGATATCACCCGGGCCTCCTCTTATAACGCCCAGAAACTGAAAAAAACAAGAGACATTAAAATCCTATGTGACTAAATATAAACCGGCTCCCTTAAATGCTCCATACTGATATAACCAGAGAAAAATTACCCCCAAATGTCTATCACCGACCCTCTTAAACCTCCGGACTGATAAAACCCAAAAAAATTACATCCAAAATGTGATTGGGGGGATATCAGCCCCCTTTTAAATAACGCTCCGGGCCCCTGAAAACAACCTCCTCTTTTGGTGGTCAGGCTGAAATATGTCGAAATGGGGTTTTCCCGGGGTGGCCCTCCCCTGGGGGCCCTCCTCCGTCGGGTGGTGGTCATGGCTGTATAGGTCTGTATGGGGGTTGGGGCCGGGCCCGTCCTGGGGTCCCTCCCCCTGTTGGGGGGTATGGCTGTATAGGGTCCTGTATGGGGGTTTGTGGGTGACGTAAACTGTCT
Source organism: Phyllomedusa bahiana (assembly GCA_025379985.1). NCBI lineage: Eukaryota > Metazoa > Chordata > Amphibia > Anura > Hylidae > Phyllomedusa > Phyllomedusa bahiana. The sequence goes on along the minus strand of JAODAL010056438.1, from coordinate 13,647 downwards.
CCCCTGATCCCCCTCCGTCGGTTGGTTTTTCATGGCTGTAATATGTCTGTTGGGGTTTTTGCCGGTGACGTCCCGGGGTGGTCTCCTCCGTCTTTGGGTGTCATGGCCCTTTTAAAGGGTCCTGTATGGGTTTGCCGGGAGGGTCCCCTTTTGTCTCCTCCGTCTGTTGGTGGTCATGGCTGTATATGTCTGAGGGAGGGCCGGGGGTGCCCGTCATTTCCCCTCTGATCTCCTCCGTCGGTTGGTGGTCAGGGCTTTAAAATGCCGTATGAGGTTGCCGTGACTCACTGTCTCCTGTCTCCTCCTCGGGTTGGTGGTCATGGCGGTATATGTCTTTATGAGGTTGCCGGTGACGTCTCTGGTGATCTCCTCCGTCTGTTGGGGGCCCAGGGCGGTTATGCGGGTATAGTTTCCCGGGTTTCTCTTTTGGTGACCCCCTCCGCCCCCCCTTTCCATTTTTATTGCCCCCGTTTTTGGGGTTTTTCCCATTTTCCTTCCTTTTTTCCCCTTCTGATCTTTTCCTTTTCCGGGTTTTTTTTAGGTTTCCATGGCTGCGTTTTTCCCCCCCACGTCTTTTAAAGGGTTTATCTGAGGGCGTCTCGGGTGATCATTTCCCTCCCCCTTTTGGGGTCAGGGCGGTAAATCTCTTTTATGACCCGCCCCGGGCCCGTCACTGTCTCGGGTTGATCTCCCCGTCTTTTGGGTTGGTCTTTTGGCCCGTATATGTCGGTTTTGGGGTTCCCGGGGACGCATCCCCCTCTGGATCTCCCTCCTCTTTTGGTGGCCATGGTTTGTATATGTCGGTATGGGGGTTTGGGCCGGGGTGACTTTCCTCTGGTGATCTCCTCCGGCTGTTGGGGGTCATGGCGGAAATATTCAATGATTTCCCGGTGACGCCCACTGTCCTCTGATCTCCTCCTTTCTTTTGGGGGTTTTGGGGGCGAATATGTCGGGTATGGGGTTTTGCCGGTGACGTCTGGGGTGATCTCCCCCCATCTGTTTTTTTGGCCCCTCCCCGTATATGTCTGTATGAGGTTGTCGGTGACGTCTCTGGTGATCTCCTCCATCTGTTTGGGTGGTAAAGGCTTTTATTTGTCTGGGGGGAGGTTGCCGGGTGACTTCTCTGGGTGTTTCCCTCCGCCCGTTGGGGGGTCATGGTTGTATATGTCTTTTGGGGGGGTTTGCCGGGACTTTCTGGGGTGTCCCCTCCATCTGTTGGTGGCCCATGGCTTATATGCCCTTATGGGGTTTTGCCGGTACGTCTCGGGTTGATCCCTCCGTTTTTTTGGGAGGTCAGGGGCTGTAAAATTTCGGTATGGGGTTTTCCCGGGTTTCCCGTCCCCGGTGATCTCCTCCGCCCGTAGGGGGTTCAGGGCTGTAAAATGTCTTTTAAAAAGGTTTTTTCGGTGACTTTTTCCGGTGATCTCCTCCGTCTGTTGGTGGTCATGGCTGTATATGTCTGTATGAGGTTGCCGGGGGGGAGGGTGTCGGGAAACCCTCCGTTTTTTTGGGGGGCCCCATGGGTTTTTAATTCTGCCGTTTTGGGGTTTTCCGGTGCCCGTGCCCTGGTGCCCCCCTCCTCTGTTGGGGCCCAGGGCTGAAATATGTCTGTATGAGGTTGCCGGTGACGTCTCTGGTGATCTCCTCCGTCTGTTGGTGGTCATGGCTGTATATGTTGTATAGGTTCCCCCCTTGGGACGTCTCTGTGTTCTCCTCCGTCTGTTTTGCCATGGCAAAAAAATTTTTCCGGGTATGAGGTTCCCGGGTGACGTAAACGTCTCTCGGGATCTCCCCCTTTCTGTTGGTGGTCAGGGCGTTAATGTCCTGTAGGGGTTTTGCCGTGACGTCTCCCCCTCTGTCCCCCGTCTGTTTGTTCAGGGTTTGTAAAATGTTTTGTTGGGGTTTTGCCGGTGACGCCCCACTGTCTCTCTGATCTCCCCCGGGTTCGGGTTTGGGGTTCCCAAATGGCTGTATAGGCCCCTGAAAGGGGTTTGCCGGTTTAACTGTCTGGTGATCTCCTCCCCCTTTTGGGTTTGGTCAGGGCTTACATGCTGTATGGGGTTGCCCGGGACGTCCCGGGTGACCCTCCTCCGCCCTGTTGGAAACCCTTTGGCTTAAAAAACCCTGTATGGGGTTTTCCCTGTGCCCGCCCACCCCTCCCTACACCTCCCCCCCCTGTTGGGGGCCCAAGGGCCCCCGATAGGTCTGTATTAAGGTTGCCGGTGCCCGCCCCTCTGGTGATCTCCTCCGTCTGTTGGTGGTCATGGCTGTATATGTCTGTATGAGGTTGCCGGTGACGTCTCTGGTGATCTCCTCCGTCTGTTGGTGGTCATGGCTGTATATGTCTGTATGAGGTTTTCCCGGAGCGCCCTTCTGGATCCCCCTCCGCCCTTTTTGGGGTCAGGGCCCTGTATATGCCGTATGAGGGTTGCTGGGGGCGTCACCTCTTTTGATCTCCTCCGTCTTTTGGGTGGCCCATGGCGTAAAATGTTTTAAAAGGGGTTGCTGGTAAACGCCACTCTCCCCCGATCTCCTCCGTCGTTGGTGGTAAAGGGCTTTTATATTCGAAATGGGGTTCCCGGGTGACTCTCTTGTGATCTCCTCCCCGCTGTTTGGGGGTTCAGGGCGGTATAGGGCCCTTAAGGTTGCCGGTGACGTCACTGTCTCTCTGATCTCCTCCGTCTGTTGGTGGTCATGGCTGTATATGTCTGTATGAGGTTGCCGGTGACGTCACTGTCTCTCTGATCTCCTCCGTCTGTTGGTGGTCATGGCTGTATATGTCTGTAATTAATTTTCCCGGGTGACTTCTCTGGTGACCCTCCTCCGTCTTTTTGGGGGGTCATGGCTGATATGTCTGTCTATTTTTGTCGGGGGACTCTCTCTAATCCCCCTCCGTCGTTGGGGGCCCATGGTTTGTATATGCCCTGTATGAGTTCCCCGGGTAAATTGTCACGGTCTCTGATCTCCTCCTTCTTTTTTGGGGGCCCATGGTTTGAATATTTCTGTATAAAGGTTCCGGGTTGACCCCACTGTCTCCCGGGATCTCCCTCCATCTTTTGGGGTGGTCATGGCGGGTAATTCTGGTATGGGGTTTGGGCCGTGACGTCACTCCTCTCTGACTCCCCTTCGTTGGGGGTCATGGTTTTGAAATATGCCCCGTTTTGAGGTTCCCCGGACGCACTGCCCTTTTCTGATCTCCCCCCGTCTTTTTGGGGGTCAGGGCTTTATTCTTTTATGAGGTTCCCGGGTGCCCGTCTTGGTGATCCCTCCGTCTTTTTGGTTTGGTTTCCATGGCTGTATAGTCGGGTAGAATGCCCGGGGGACGTCACTGTTCTCAAATCTCCTCCGTTTTTTTGGGTTCGGCTGTATTTTCTGTTTTAGGTTGCGGGTGACTTCTCCCCTCTCTGATCTCCCCCCGTCTTTTTGGGGGGTCATGGGTTTGTATTTTCCCTTATGGGGTTTTTCCCGGGACGTAAACTCTGATCCCTCCTCTGTTGGTGGTCAATGGCGGTAGGGGGTCGTATAAGGTTTCCCCCGGTGACTACCGGGGATCTCCTCCGCTGTTGGGGGCATGGCTGTATTATGTCGAGTATGAGGTTGCTGGTGACGTCTCTCTCTCTGATCTCCTCCGTTTTTTGGGGTGGTCATGGCGGGAATGTTTTAATGGGTTGCGTGAGGCACTGTCCCTGTTTTCTCCCCCCGCTGTTGGTTGTCTTGGCTGATAGTCTGTATAGGTTGCGGGACGCCCCAATCCTCTAAATCTCCTCCGTCTGTTGGTGGTCATGGCTGTATAGGGCCTTATGAAGGGGTTCCCCGGTGACTTTTATTTGTCTCGGGTTTAAACTCCCCGCTGTTGGGCCCAGGGCGTATGCCCGGGTATGAGGTTGCCCGGGTTCCCCCTCGGGTGATCATCCTCCGTCCTTTTGGTGGTCATGGCTTTTATTCCTGAAATGGGTTGTCGGGGGACTAAACTTCTCTCTGATCTCCTCCCTCCTTTTTGGGTGGTCATGGAGGGAAAAATTTTCTGTATGGGGTTTCCGGGCCCTTGTCTTTTTGGACCCTCCTCCGTCTGTTGGTGGTCATGGCTGTATATGTCTGTATGAGGTTGTCGTTTGATTTTACGCCCCCTGGTGATCTCCCCGTCGGGGTGGTCTGGCTGTTTTTTCCTGAAGAGGTTCCCGGGTGACTTTTCACTGCCTCTGACCCTCCCCCGTCATGTTGGGGGCCATGGCTGTATATGTCTGTATGAGGTTGCCGGTGACGTCTCTGGTAATCTCCTCCATCTGTTGGTGGTCATGGCTGTATATTTTCCTGTTTTGGGTTTTGTCGATGACTTTTACGTCTCTGGTAACCCCTCCCCCCCTTTTCCTTTTTGGGGGTCAGGGCTGTTATGTTTTATGAGGTTGCCGGTGACGTCACTGTCTCTGATCTCCTCCGGCTGTTGGGGGTCATGGCTGTATAGGGCCCGGAAATAGGTTTCCCGGGTTTACGTCACTTTCCCTGGGGGATCTCCCCCGTCTTTGGGGGGCCATGGCGGGAAATTGTCTGTATGAGGTTGCCGTGACTTTTCACTGTCCCCCTCTGATCTCCTCCCCCCTGTTGGGGGTTAAAGGCCCTGAAAAAAGTCTTTAAAAGGTTGCCGGTGACGCCCCTCTGTGATCCCTCCCCCTTTGGGGGCCCATGGCTGCCCCTTATGTTTTGTATGAGGTTTCCCCGGTAAAGTCCTGTCCCCTTTTATCTCCCCCCTCTTTTGGGTGGTCATGGCTGAAAAGGGTCTGTATGGGGGTTCCCCGGTGTCCGTCACGGTCCTCCCTGATCTCCTCCGTCTGTTGGTGGCCCTTGGCTTTTAATTTTCCCTGAAATGGGGTTTGGGCCGTAAACGCCCTCTGGGATCCCTTTCCCAACTTTTGGTCCCCATGGCTTTTATATGCCCTGTATAATGTTCCCGGTGCCCGTCCCTCTCTCTGATCTCCTCCGTCTGTTGGTGGCCATGGCCCTGTTTTAATGTCTGAAAATGTTTTTTCCGGGTGAGGGTCACTTTCTCTCTGATCCCCTCCGTTTTTTGTGCCCAGGGCTGTATATGTCTGTATGAGGTTGCCGGTGAGGTCACTGTCTCTCTGATCTCCTCCGTTTTTTGGGTTTGGCCCAAGGCCCTTTTTTTGCCCGTGACGTCCCCTTGTTTCCCGGGTTTCCCTGCACCAGGGGACTGCACCCCCCTTTAGGGGAATTTTTTGGAAAATTTACCCCCTTCACACCTCTCTCGGCATTTCCCGGGCCAGTCCCATACATTATGACCCAAACCCTTCTTTTTTAAAGCCATTGACCCGGGGTTTTTAAGCGCCGCCCAAAAAACCCAGACAGGTCCCCACCACTCATTGCGTAAAGCGCACATCCAGGTCCAGCCCATGGCCAGGACGCGGACTTTGGTTGTACGCCCGCGGTCAGATCCGAGGACGCATGAAATTTTTACGCTTTCGCCCCGATCCCACTTGATGCAGCAGCCCACCCAAATATTTTACCGGGCGCCGGCGCTGCAACTTTTACTTGCAGAATTAGAAAATAAATCCATTTTCCCGGGTAAAGTATTGGGGAAGCCGAGAAAGGCAGAAAACCCCTGTGCTTAAAACTCCCATTCCCTTTCCAAAGATTTTTCCGGGGGCCCCCCCCCTTCCCCCCTTATCTCCCCTCCCCTTTTTTAAATCGACAAATACCCCAATCCAAAATTTTCCTTTGCAAATGCTCTGCAGCACTACTGAAAATCCTCTCCACCCCCTCCGTGAGCCGCACGGCTGCAGAGCGATATGGGCCCCCGGGACAATGGGGCACGGCCGGGGGAAAAGTGGAGGGGGTGCATGAATGGCGGCCGAGTGAATGAAGAGCTGAATGGCCTATAAAGGAGATTAACTGTTGCTGCAATGGAAGGAACATCTGTGGATAATGTTCAGGGGCCTTGTCCTTCCCGGCTCGGCCCAGGCTGTTGTGGTTGCCGGGGAAAAGCTCTTAGGTTTGCACTTTGCTCCAAATTATATTTAACCTCCCCGTGCCCCATAAAATAGAATTACAGCCCTTTTTTCTAGGAATGGACTTACGAAAAAAACGTTCTCCTTCTGTCTTCCCTTAGTTCAAAAGGAATTGATTTTAGTTACACTTGTTACCTGCAGCTGCCTACAGGATTTCTGGCTGATGCAACAGTCTGTTAGGTCACATGACCTGCACTCTGTGCTTTTGACGCTCTCTATGCATTCCTAGGACCCTCAAATAGGAATGTATAGAAAGATTCACTTCCTGGTCATTTAACCAAGCTGTGTGTTTCAGCAGCTGAGAGAGCAGGTCACATGACCCAGAGGCGGCAGTGAGGAATCCTGTATTCAGCTGCAGGTCACATCCAAGGCAAAGGAGGAATCCTGTATTTAGCTGCAGGCACTTGACCCTGTGGGAACATGACGAATCCTTTTATTCACTGCAGGTCCCCATGACCCATGGAAGCCCTGGCGAATCCTGTATTCAGCTGCAGGTCACATGACCAAGGGGGGAGCAGTGAGGAATCCTTATTCAGCTCAGGTCACGTGACCCCTTTTGGGAAACGTGACGAATCCTGTATTCGCTTCAGGTACAACCAAGGGGGGAGCATGGGGGAAAACTTTATTTTACTTCAGTCACATACCCATGGCACATGAGAAATCCTATATTTAATTTCAGGTCACCGACCCTGAGGGGAGCATGACCAATCCCGATCCTCAGGGGCACATGAGCCTTTGGCAGAGTGACAATCCGTATTCACGCAATTGCAGAGCCGGGGGCAGCAGTGAGGGAAACCCGTTTCAGCTGCAGGTCACATTTACCCCTGGGGGAGCAGTGAGAAAACCTGAAAACAGTTCAGGCACATTACCTGGCCAGGGTAATCCGTATACAGCTGCAGGTAAGGAAAAAATTTCTGATACTACTGTCCTTTGAGAAATTTTTTAGGGAAATAAAGGGAAAAAAGAGTAGTCATAAAGGGGGGGCCCACTACAAATCATAATTTAAAATGAGGGGGGAAAATCTGAGCAAAAAACACAGCTTACTGTGCACCCCACGTAAAACAAAATTTGCGACAGATTTGCAGTCCCCTTTAAAACACTTATCCGTAAATCAAAAAAGAAACACAGCTGTACACACATCCCTTGTAAGATTTGGGGTCCCACCAAATTGCAAAGCAAAGAACACAGCGTACTGTGCATCCCACATAAAACACATAAAACAATTCGGAGGCAGAGGTGAAAAATCTGCAGGATAACGCTTTGTGAGAGAGACAGAGACCCCCCCCCCCTTTTCCCCAAATCCTGAATTTTTAAAAGCCCCTTCTTTTTACAAAGAATGAGAGAGAGCGAGAAATGTAGATATACACTATAAGTTACACTACTTTTAACTTCCAATGATTCCCAAAGGCAGCTGGAAAAACCCCTCCCTCCCCCCCCCCCTCCCCCCCCCCCGCTCACGCGAATGAATCACACGTCAACTGTGGAGGGGTGTCTGCAAAGTAGGTACTCCCTGCTGGGAGGAGAAACACGCCCCCCCTTTTCCCAAAAGCCGCTTGGAACCCAGCAAAAAAGGGAGCCAAATGGTGTCAGTCAACCCCTTTAAAATAAACTTGAGCTGGAAAATCTCTTTTCCGAATTTTTAAAAGGGGGTTTTTCCCAAAAAATGAGTTCCTCACCTAACAGGCGATACCCCCTCTTGAGGCTTAAAAAAAGGGGCGTTGTGTTTCTGTGTTAAAAAAAAAATCCCTCCTCGTGATGTCATCGCTCCACTCCCACGCACCCCCTGATACTCCGCTCTGTATTGAGCAAGCATTGCTAACCCACAAGGAGAACTGTATTGTGCACAAGCATATGCATTTTATTTCTCCCTTTTCTGTGCCAGGGAGAGAAAAAATTCTCGCAGGCAGCCTTCTTCATTCCTTCCAAAAGGGAAAGCGCAGTGGGAGGGGAGGGAGGGGACAGTGTTCCAGGGGGCTTCTCATGTTTCTAAAAATTACATTACAACCCGTGGATTCTCTATCAACAACAAAGGATTTTTTCTCCCCCCTCCCTTTAAAGCCATTTATTTTTTGCCCTCATAAGAAAGGGAAACACCAAAAGGGGGGCCAATCACTCCTGGGCCAAATAAAATGTCAGGGAAAACAAGGGATGTAAGGAAAGCTGTAGCTCTCACCGATTCACTTTTTTTTTAAAGACATTTAAAATTTTTAAAAGTTATTAAATTTCCCCTTTTGGAGGGTCCCACGTCAACATTACATTTGGCCAAACCCCTTTTCACCTTGCTTCTACATAGACACACGCCCCCTCTGTTTCATCTTTAGGTAGTCCTCCCCATTCTGTTTTTACCAAAATGGTTTTTTAGCTAAATGGCCATTTATTCTTTAAACGTTCAGCCCGTTTAATCCAACTTTTCCGGCAGTGTATCTTTGCCCCAGCTCCTATGTCCTTGCCCGCGCGCCGACATGGTGCAAAATTAAAAGGGGAGTACGCTTTATCAGTTTGGCTGTTTTTTGAAGCTTGATTTTCTCAGTTCCCGAAATCCCGGGGGTTTTTCCCTCCCAGCCGGGTGTTTTTTATAAGGGGGAGACATCACCCCCCCCCCCCCCCCCTTTCCTGTTCATGCTTGTTCCCGAGTCGTGGTTCCCCTCCTACCTCGGTCCACATGCCGGCGTTCCCTCCCTATGCAGTCTTATTTGAAGAGCTTTTTTACATGCCACGGCCTGCATTCAGTAAGACGTCTTCAGAACTCAAGCATGATCTTTCCCTCTCAAGTGGGGGTTTGTTACAGTTAAAATCCTCTTCTATGAATCATCCAAAGCACAGACCTTCCCCCTTTTAGTTTACACAAGGCACCGGGAAAATTCTGCTTTTTTTTCTGATTGAGAAACAGCTGCAGTGTCAATGAGGCGCTGGGGGCTGTTAGAGTAAAATTTGTTGCCGGCCCCCTTTACACGCAGGAGTTTAGGCACTGAGGCACAATTTTGCTGTTTTCTTTTTGTAAAAGACTGCAGTGTCAATGAGGAGCTGGGGGCTTATAGGTGAAATTTTCCCGGGCCCATTACACCAGGGCATTGGGCACGAGGCAATTCTGCGTTTTCTGATTGTACAAGCAGCTGCATGTCAAGGGGACTGTGGCTGTATAGAGTGAAATTTTGCCGGCCCCTTATCTGAGGAGAGAGAGGCGGAATGGGCCCCTCCGCTCCGTGAAAAAGAATGTAAATTTAACCCGGGCACCAATGAAATGAAAGGAGGAGGGATCCGCCCCGGCGCTGGGAACGTGGTTACACAAAACGAAGATAAGGGGACTGTGAAAAAAGACACTCTGCAAAGTTGCTTGTTTTAAATGTCCCCTTATTCTGAGACCTTTTAAAGAAAAAGATACAACCCCTTAAGTTATATATATTTAAAAATATAAAAAATATATAAAAATATATATATATATAATATAATATTAAATAAAATATCAACTGTAAAACGCATTTCAGATAATACATAAATATCAAAATAAATGTTATACACATAGTAACCAATATACAGTATCAAATACACAAAATAAAATTTCATACATGTATCAAATGTAGAAATTATTAGAAATTAGACACATAGTAGCTAATATACACACAGAAGTTTAGGGCATGGCTGCAAATGCGGCCTTTAGCTGTTTGGGAAAAATCAACTCCCATCACGCCCATAACAGATTTATAAACATGAGGAGTTATAGTTTCCCAGCAGCGGAGAGCGCACTTTGGTTTAGGTGAATGGGGAGATTGCAGAACCAAGACTTGGTTATTTAGCTTGGGAAAAAAGTTGTCTTAGGGGTGATTTACTCTCCGTGTACAAGTATGCGAAAGGACATTTCACAGAACTCTTCATAATCTTTTTACACCTTGGCCTGTAACAATGACAGAGGAGCATCGTCTGCGTCTAGACCAGACCCGAGCATTGTACAGCCCGTGGGCCACATCTGGCCCTTCAGTCAGCCGGATGCAGCCCGCTGCATTCGATGCCCAGACACCCATCGCCCGTCCATTGGACGGACATGTATCAGAGAGGGAGCACGAACAATATTGGAGCGAGGGAGCACGAGATAGATGAACATATGGAAAAATTATATATATATATATATATATATATACACACACACACAACAAAAAGAGAAAAAAGTGCAGCACAACCAAGTAATAATCCATAAAAGGGGCCCCAGAATATTGGAATTTTTAGCTCCCCTTTCCCCATTGTGATAACAAAAATAAAGAATATAATATAAATTTGAATGCGGATTCAGCTAGAAGATGGTAAAGAGAAGGAAAGGCCCAAAAACCGTCCTCGTGCAACATAATAACACTCACCCCACTTTTTTGGTACACCTGCCCAATGCTCGAAAACACTTAATTTCTAATCACCAATCACTTTGGCGGCAATCAGTGCATTGGATTAACATGGTCAAGACAATCCCCCTGCAGTTAAAAACCGAGCACATAGGGGAAGAAAGGGGTATTTAGTGCCTTTGAACTGGAGGGTTTTTTGGGTGCCAAAAGGGGTGGTCGGGGGATTTTCAAAACTTGATCCCCTGGGATTTTCACGCACAACCCTCTGGGGTTTACAGAAAGGCCCGAAAAAAAAAAAAAAACCATGAGCGGCAGCCCTGGGCCCCGGAAACCCCTTGTTGATGCCAGAGGAAAAAGGGAGAATGGGCAACTGGTTCGAGCTGATAAAAGGCAACGTGACTCAAATAGCCCCCGTTACAACCAAGGTGGGCAGAAAAAGAAATCCTGAACGCACAGTACGGCAACTTTGGGCAGATGGCTACACAGCAGAAACCCACACCGGTGCCACTCCTTTCACTAAGAAAAGGGAAAATGAGGCTCCAATTTGCCCAAGCTCATCGAAATTGGAAAAGAAAGATTGGAAAAACGTTTCCTGGCATGATCTCGATTTCTGCTGCCTTTCGATGGGGGTCGAATTTGGCGCCCAACAAATGAAAGCATGGATCCATCCTCCCCTTTGTATCAACGGTCGGCTGGTGGTGGGTATGGTTTTGGGGAAATTTTTTTGGGCACTTTTTGGGCCCCCTTTGGGTACCAATTGAGCACTTTGCAACACCTTGTGGAATCATGCCACGAAATTGAGGCTTTTCTAAGCAAAAGGGGGGTCCAACCCCCGTTACTACTGGTGTACCTAAAAAGGGGGCCTTGAGTTTTAAATTAATAGGAAAAAAAAGTTTAGAACTGCTCTCCTGGTGAGGTTGTACTGGAATGGCACTACACACTCAAACGCTCAAATGTAGATTCAAATCCAGCAGCCTTACTCCATTACACGAGGGGCCTGGCACATACACTCCTCCAAGGAAATAGATGGAAGGATTTCTTTGGATAGAAACAGGTCCAAAATCCTTTTGAAGGCCACGCTGGGGGCAGGCGTTGGTATTTTATTCTAAAAAAGCCATGCAGTATCATAAACTAGACACTATGTAAATACAATGATCGGGTCAGTTTATTGGCAAACATATTAAAAAAAAAAAGAAACCAAAAGAAAGTTTTAAGCTGCCTTTTTGTGTATTCGTTATACATAAAAGTGGTGTGTTGTATTTAATATATATAAAAAATTTTTTAATAAATAATATAAAAACCAGTGTGTGTGGATTATATATATATATAAATAATATATTTTATATATAAACACACACACACACTATACAATATAAACACATTACATAAATATATAATATCCCACAACACATAATATATATATATATATATATATATATATACCATAATACAAAAAATATACCTTATTTAAAAATTAAAATACACACACAAATATATATAATATACACACATATATATGCACACACACACACACACAATAAAATTAAAATATTTTATTTAAATGTGTGTTTGTGTATACACACACATATAGTGTTCTAAAAAAAAATTTGATTTTTTATTGAAAAATTAAAGGGTTCCCAGGATATTTTTTATTTGTTTTAGGGCTTACAAATGTATTTTTTTAAACCCTTGTAATTTTGTACTGTACTGATTTATACAATGTTGGGTTTTCTCTATTTAACTTTTTATTGAAACAAATTATCTTTTCATGATATTCTATTTTTTTGAGATGCATATATAGTGTGTATATATATATATAGAGAGGAAGAGAGAAAGGGAAAAGAAGAGGAGAGGGAAGAGAGAGATACATACTATAATAAAAATTATATAAATAATAGACACACAAAATCTTCTCCGAAATTGTGCTACAATCGTCAGGGTTGGGCGCAGATTTACTTTTGGCGGATGTCCTTCTTTTTTTTAATTTTATTAAAAGTCAAATTTAAATTAAAAAAATAAATAAATGTAAAAAGTTGCAGTCTGTAAGTAAAAGTTCTACGCATGTAACTTCCCGGCTGGAGTTGTTCTTTGGTGCAGCGTTGACCTTGCGGCACGCGTTCTGTTCTGAGCAGGAGGCGCGGCTGTTTAATGTGAATGGCGCATTATGTATTCAGCGCGCGCTGTGCACGGCAGGAGGACGCTCTGCAGCACGGCCCTGCACGGAGGTGTTTGCGGCGCACTCATGGCGGTTCAGCCGGGGGCCGTAAAAAATTTTAGTCACAAGATTAAACTGATTCCCTAAAATCGTGGTCCACTTTCCCTACTTTAACCCACCACCGAGGCCCACCCGCTACTCCACCAGAGCTTCTTCTATAATTAACTCGCGGAGCCGACGAGGGGAAGTCACCCGGGGTGCGCTAATAATTACCGTAATGAAGTGTCTTTCGCCTCTTGTTTATTAAATGAAGGGAAGTTTGCTGAACAAAGTGAAATTCTTCCTCTTATTTCTTTTTAATGAGGGTTCTCCGCTGAAGCGAGGATTAAGCAGCATTTTGGGGATCATAGAGGCACGCCGCATTACATAATGGGCTTTTTTTGGTTTCTATCTACCAGGGGGATTTTTAAAAAGTTTTTTTCGGGGCAGTGACCGGCCCCTCCAAGGGGGTTTTTGTCAGCAAACCCTCGAATTATTTAGGCAGCTCGATGTACTAGAGTATACACCAGGCCCATTCCCTCCCGAGGACTATAGCATCTCTGCTAAGCCCATAGTGGGTCAGACAAATAATATGACGTCACTTGCAGTCCTATGTAACACCACAAATAACACAGTGAAACCCCGATACAGAAATGTAAGAGTCACCTGCAGTCCTATAAAAACCCCAAAATTAAAAAACATGATAACCTCTGGTACAATAAAATTAAGTAGAGTCACCTGATCCTATGAACACCACAAATAACACAGTGATACCGAGTACAGATAAGTATGATGTCACTGCTCCTATGTAACACCACAGATATCGCAGTGATAACTCTGCCTTTTCTACCCTATTCTTCTTGTGTTGCGCCATTTTGTTGCAGGTAGACCAGGTCGCGAGCCGTCTTGCGGTTTTCTTGCTTCATAAGGCAGTTGCTGTAGGTAAAGCACAGTAATTATAGTCTCGGAGTCGGCTCATGGTTATATAATTGCCACCTGATGTTACGACACTTGGAGTGTGGACGGGCGGTTTACATGATGGCCGCAGGAGGTCCTGGGTGGGCGTTCACAGCACGGGGTGTATGTGATAGTGGAAATTTTAAAA
>JAODAL010056437.1:0-23289 GCA_025379985.1 Phyllomedusa bahiana | reverse complement strand
TTTAGTTTGACGAATCAACTATCGCCCCCGATGACAAAGTCGAGAATCGCTCACCCACAGGCCCGGGACCTTTTCCCAAAAAAAACATGGGGGGGCCCACAGATAGTCTTGGACATGGTTTAAGGCGGTCTCTGTGTGTCTGAATGCTGCCCTGCCTTACAGACATTGGTGAGGTGGCAAAATTGATTGCCACATGTCGCCCAATAGGCTTCTGCCACACTACCTGCTGCTGCTGTTGCTGCTGCTACAGCTACTTGCCATTCTACTGCTGGAACGTTGTTCCACCATGACATTAGAACGTGAAGAAGACACAACAGATGTCTCGAGTTGATCAATGAGCACTGTCTCAAATTCCTGCATTCTACTGAAAATTTATGTGGATGGAAGGAAATTGCTGATTTTTGATTTGTAACGTGGATCAAGGAGGGTGGCCACCCAGTAACCGCTGTTGATTTTGATTGCCTTGATGCGTGGATCATGTTGCAGTTCATGTAGTATCCAAGCGCTCATGTGTGAGATACTGCCGGGATTTCCCGAGCCTCGGGATTGAGGGGCACTAATCAGATCTTCCTTCTCTTTCTCCTCCTCCTGAAATCTGTGCCAACCTCTTACCACTGAAAGGAAATTGGTACCGTCGGTGTCCAGCCCTACCTCATCATCCTTCTCCACTTCCTCATCCTGAGCGTCACCACAGCCCTGGCTAGCCTCATTCGCTGTACTCTGTGAGCTTAAGTGTCATCCTGCACCCGCCCTGGACCTCGAACCACCTCCTACAGAAGACCTGTATAATTGGGAAACAGTCTGGCCTTCTACATCCTCTACCGAGTAAAGCTCTGTGTCCGCATCTGTGTCCGCCTCATCCCCCATCTCTGTTGGGACCTGCCGCCGCAGAGTGTCTAACACTTGTTCCAGTAAAAATATGACCACAATGGTCATGTTGACAAGGGCATCTTCCCAGGGCTGGGACAAGGCATTTTAGTGCCCTAGGCAAATACAGCCAATGGCGCCCCCCCTCTCCCCTCGCTCCCAAAAAAATTACACCCCCCTCCCTATTCCTCTCGCCTCCCCCTGCACCAGGCCCTCTCTCCCCTGAACCACTCTCCCCCCTGCACCAGTTACTCTCTCCCCCCTGCACCAGGCCCTCTCTCCCTGCACCACTCTCCCCCCTGCACCAGTTACTCTCTCCCACTTAGTAACTTCTTACCAGTCATACCTGTGCCCAGGGGCGTTGCTAGGGTCCTAACGGAATTTTTCATGCCACATTGTGAAATGCGGATGTATTGTTACATAGAAAAAACTTCTGTTCCTGTCACTAATTTTCTGCACATTCCACCTAACTGCTTTCCATCTCCCCAGCAGTCGCTGTACAATGAAAATCAACCCTGACAACCCTGACAAATCTGCTTTTTCCAAAGTGCTCCCCTACATATGCCAGTGTAATACTCGGAAATAACCGTCACTAAATACTCCACCTATACATGGAGCAAATACACCAGACAAATGATTGTTACTAAAAAACTCCTACAAAACCAAGACCCAAAATTATTATTACTTAAGGATCAAATAATCCTGCCAGACCCTTACTGAACGCGACCCCCATATGTGACTATCAGCTGTACATAGGCTCTGAAAACATATACCACCGCCATACAGTGACCAGATAGTGGTAGTACTAGTTGTATGTAGACGCTCTGCAGAAATATAAGTGATTACGCTGACGTTACATTTAGTGACTCACAGGAGACGTCTTTTCTGATCAGCGTCGTTCCTTTCCCTTTTCTTCTCCATCCGGGTTTACACCCTTCATGCTGATTTTCTCCCAGCCCAAAACTCGTCCCTGCAGATTTGGACACAAATATCTTAGAATCCTCACATTTCCAGCCAAATCCGGGACTTATAGGTATATAAGTCCCCTCAGTTAGGACAGGTATATATTCCCTCAGATAGGAAGCTATATAGGTCCCTGCAGTTTAGACGGTGTATATATAAAGGGCCCATCAGTTAGGCAGGTATATAGATATGCCCTCTCAGTCAAGCAGGTATATAGATATTGTACCCTTAGACAAGCAGATATATAAATATAGGGTCACTCAGGCAGGTATATAAATATAGGGGCACTCAGGCAGGTATATAGATATAGGGGCACTCTCAGGCAGGTATATAGGGGCACTCAGGCAGGTATATAGAGGCACTCAGGCAGGTATATAGGGGCACACAGGCAGGTATATAGGGGCACACAGGCAGGCATATATAGATATAGGGGGCACACAGGCAGTATATATAGATATAGGGGGCACACAGGCAGGCATATATAGATATAAGGGGCACACAGGCAGTATATATAGATATAGGGGGCACACAGGCAGGCATATATAGATATAGGGGGCACACAGGCAGGCATATATAGATATAGGGGGCACACAGGCAGTATATATAGATATAGGGGGCACACAGGCAGTATATATGTAGATATAGGGGGCACACAGGCATATAGAGGGCACACAGGTAGTTAAAAATAACAAAATTTATACTCACCTTACCTGCTTCCCGGCCGGGCGCTCCTCTTCAGGCCACGCCTCCAGCAGCTCCTCGGGCGCAAAGCCCATGACGGCTGTGCGCGCGAGGAGAGGCAGCATCGCGATGACATCACTTCATCGCGACGCTGCCCAGCTGAGCAGCACGGGGCCGCGACAGTTCCTCAGCACTACGAGGACCCGGCGGACCCGCTGTGTCGGACCCGGAGCCGTTCCGACACTGTCTGCAGAGCAGGGAGCACTCGCTCTCTGCTCCGCAGAAGCCCTCAGCTGTATGTGCGTCCGCTGGACGCAAATACAGAGACCGCCGGCGCTTCAGGCCCATGGCAGCGGCCTGGAGCACGGCGAGGTTCGGGGCCCCTGCCTGCGCCCCTTAGAGACAGGCAGAGGTAGACGCCCTAGGCGATCGCCTACCTCTGCCTACCCGTCGTCCCGGTCCTGCATCTCGTCCCGTCCCTGTGAAGGATGGTGCAGAGATACTTCACCTGCCTCCACTCCTTTTGGCTTAACGCCCCGAGGTCCGCAACACTGCTAGTCAGGCCATATGACACTTCATACTGCATAATGGCATTATGCTGCTGCCATAATCGCTGGAGCATGTGGAGGGTGTAATTCCAGCATGTTGCCACGTCAACAATGAGATGATTGACAGGGAGGTCCAGGTGACGCTGTATCGCTGCCAGTCATGCCGAAGCAGGGTGCGAACGCCGGAAGTGTGAGCTAAAACCTTGAGCCGTCCTCAGTAGACAGTCCAGACCCGGGTAGCGCTTGAGAAATTTCTGCACAACAAGTTCAGGATATGTGCCAGGCAAGGGATATGCGTAACTCTACCGATCTTAAAGGGATTTTGCCACGATCTCATTTCATACCTCCTGCATCTAGCTCTTCAGTTCTGTATACTCAGAAGGGGATGTGTGTGATTTGTTTGTATTGCATATCATGTGACCCAGCAGGATGACATCACCATGCCTTTCCTCTCTTCAGTCAAAGAAAGGTCTGTTTATGTAAAACATTGTGAGTAGCTGAAAGGTATAATTTTTGCCTCCAGGCACAAGGGTCCTAGGTTCAAATTCCTGCAGGAACCAAACCTGTGTTGTTTTTTTTTTTTTCTCTTTATCAATGCACATACCTCATTGAGGTTTCTTTTTTATTTATTTGCACTGTTTGACTAATTACTAAGGAGTACAGAGGACCGGAGGAGAATGAAAGCACCTGGGGTTTGAACACTCAGTAGCTGCCTGAGAGGAGAAGTGATGTCTAAGCATGTGCAACCAGGACTAAAAAGCTCTCAGCCCTGGTTCTTTCCCCTGGAGACGAGCTGTAAACAATGAATCACTAAAGGAGCAGCTAAAACAAAAACGGTCCAGAATTTTTAATAATAATGAATGGTGAAAATGTTTGTTATTTCATTTGCAAACTTCCCACGGCAATTTTACTATGTGGCAAAACCCCTTTAAGGGCAGAAAGGAGATTTTTCCTGTTGTCGCACACCTACTTGCTTGGTGCCAGGTTCTTTGCACCCAGCCACTGGCCGGTCTCAGTGCGCAGAGCCGTCCACAGCTCTTGACCTGTCTGCTGTCGGTCTCCAAGACACATTAATTTCAAAACGGCCTGGTTTCTCTTGGCACGTGATGCTGCCCGTGGAACTTGGGGATCTGGACCCTGCACCATCCCAGCAGTGTGGAAGAGTGTGTAAGAGTGTCTGCTGAGCCCGAGACCCACCATCAGCACCAGAGACACTGTCATCCACCCAACTCACCCAGTCTGCAGTCAGTGAGATGTAACGCTGTTGCCCATGCTTACCATGTGTCTGTAGTCAGATGGACTTTGGTGGACACAGATGCAGCAAATGCACTAGAGATTTTAGCTGCCACGTGACTGGCCAGGGCAGGGACAACTTTTCTGGCAAATAAATGCCTGCTCGGCATCTGATATTGGGGACATGCCAGGGGCATGATGTGGTGGAACCCATCTGTGTCCACCAGGCGGAAAGGCAACATTTCCAAGGCCAAAAGCCTGGCAATGCTGACATTCATATCTTATGCTCCCACACCTGGTACACAGAAGGCTGGCTGCCAGACTGGCCGCTGTATGGCGTGCAGGTCAAACTGGTAGAAGGAAAGGAGTAGGCTGTGTCTCTGGTGGTGGCGGTGGGAAACGGCCGACAGTGTCTGGGACTGGGTATGGTGCTTGCTCATGCTGCTCTAGCACAAAGGAATCAGAGGACTGCTTGGTCTTGGAAGTGGAGGAGGAGGAGAAGACAGAGGTTATCACAATGGTTGGAAGCCCAGGACCTGTATGGCCTTTTTTCTCCAAGTGACTCCTCCATATCAATTCATGCTTTAGATGCATGTGCCTGTTCATGTTCGTGGTGGTTAAAGTCTTTAGATTCTTGCCTCTACTGATGCGTTGACGGCAAATCTGGCATATGAGGTTGGTTGGCAAACCTGAGACTTAATCGAAAAAACTTCTGGATGCAGATTGTGTTAACCATTGAAGAACAGATTGGCGACGCTCTTCAGTATTGAGGTTAACAGGGAACCGACCAAGTGATGACAGGCCTGACGGTCCTGACACTGACGATATGCTGGCTTGTGTGTTGTCTCTAGAACTGGAAGGTGTGCCTAGTTGCATACCTCTGGCTCCACGTCCTACACCCCTCCTTGCTCGCTTACCACCTCTACTTCTCTCCATGTTCAAAAAGATAAATATTAAAAAGGTAAAAATTTGTTCACAATCTCTTATTGAAGAACTGTACTCCAAAGACAGCAAATCACAAGTGTTCTTAAATTCCTATAATTTCCAACTGGCAAATAGGATTAGAAACAGAATTTTCTATTGAATATCCATGAAATGTGGTCTAACGAAAGAACCCTGATGTCAAATCAACAGTGTTCTTGCTTGAATCCTCATACTTTGCAACAACCACCTAGATTTAGAAATCTATTTTCTTTCTATGGGATATCTATGAAATGTGGTCTTATGGAAGAACTCTGACACCATATCAACAGTATTCTTGCTTGAATCCCTATACTTTGCAACAAATACTTATACTTTGCAACAACCAACTAGGATTAGAAATATAATTTTTTTCTATGGAATATCTATGAAATGTGGTCTTATAGAAGAACTCTGAAACCAAGTCAACAGTTTTCTTGCTTGAATCCTTATACTTTCCAACAACCAACTAGGATTAGAAATATAATTTTTTCTATGGAATAGCTATGAAATGTGGTCTTATGGAAGAACTCTGACACCAAATCAACAGTGTTCTTGCTTGAATCCTTATACTTTGCAACAACCAACTAGGATTAGAAATATAATTTTTTCTATGGACTATCTATGAAATGTGGTCTTATGGAAGAACTCAGACACCAAATCAACAGTGTTCTTGCTTGAATACTTATACTTTGCAACAACCAACTAGGATTAGAAATTGATTTTTTTCCATGGAATATCTTTAAAATGTGGTCTTATGGAAGTGTTATTGCTTGAATCCTTATACTTTGCAACAACGAACTAGGGTTAGAAACTGTGAGAGAACAAATCTAAGAAAAAAAGCCTTGCATGATTTTTTAATAAGTAAATTGCATTTTATTGCATGAAATAAATATTTTATCATCTACTAACCAGCAAGAATTCTGGCTCTCCCAGACCTGTTAGTTTTTCTTTAAAAAGCCCTCCTACTCTGCACTCTTTAACTATATTAATAGCACCTGTTTGAACTTGATATCTGTATAAAAGACACTTGTCCACACACTCAATTAATCACACTCCAACTTCTCCACTATGGCCAAGACCAGAGAGCCTTCACAAGGCTAGGATGGGCTACAGGACAATAGGAAAGCAGCTGGGTGAGAAGGCAACAACTGTTGGGGCAAAAATTAGGAAATGGAAGAAACACAAGATAACTGTCAATCTTCCTCAGTCTGTGGCTCCATGCAATATCTCTATGATTCTGGGAAAGGTCAGGAATCAGCCCAGAACTACATGGGAGGACCTGGTCAATGATCTGAATAGAGCTGGGACCACGGTCTCAAAGACATGTATTGCAAGATTTTTGCCAACAAGATCATTGTGGATGCATCGTGGCTGGGTCTTCAAGTAGGACAGTGACCCAAAACACTCCGCCAGGGCAACTAACATGTGGATCCATAAGAAGCATTTAAAGGTCCTGGAGTGGCTTAGCTAGTCTCCAAACCTGAACCCAATGGAAAATCTTTGCAGGGAGCTGAAACTCAAATGTATCCCATCAACAGCCCTGAAACCTGAAAGATCTGGAGAAGATCTGTATAGAGGAGCGGGCCAAAATCCCTGCTGCAATGTTTGCAAACTTGGTCAAGAACTACAGGAAATGATTGACCTTTGTAATTGCAAACTAAGGTTTCTGTACAAAATATTAAGTTTGTTTTTTCTATTTTATCAAAAACTTATTTCATTCAATAAAATACAAATAATTATATTGCAAAAAAATTATATTACAAACCTCTCCATTCTTTGTAGGTGGGAAAACGTGCAAAATCGCCAGTGTATCAAATACTTATTTTCCTCAATGTAACAGAAGGATGTGGCCACTTTAAAATGTAAAGACTTGCACAAATTATTTTAACCCCTTAACGACCGCCCACTGACTTTTGGCGTCAGCTGGTGCGGGTCGTTCGTCTACAGCGACATCTTTTGGCTTCGATCCCAGAGCATGTCCTGCAAGCACCGGAGTGCGGAGGAAAGCTCCGCAACCCGGTGCTTTAACCCTTTGATTGCGGCAGTGCGTTACCGCAACGCAATCAAAGGGTTCCCCTGCTCTGTTGGGTGATTGGAACACCTGGTGATCCGACAGAGCCTGGGGAACGGCTGCATAGTCAGCTCTGGGGACCTAGAGTGGCCCCAGAGCTATCTGTGTACCAAGCCAATGACTAGGACACACTGTGTGGTGTCCTAATCACTGCCTGTGTCAAAGTGACACAGATGATAATGTATTAGCATATATGAATATGCTAATACATTACTAAGTGTAAAAAAAAAAAAAAAAAAAAATGTAAAACAGTTCTCCCTTCAGGGGATTAAAAAACAAAAGTAAAAAAAACAAGTGTAAAAATAAGAATAAAAAAATAAAGAATAAAATAAAAATAAATATTTAATAACAAATAATTGTTCCTAAATAATAATAATAAAAAAACACACATATTAGGTATCTACATGACCGTAATAACCTGTCGATTTAATCTAAAAAGATATTAAGTTTGGAATGTGAACGTTGTAAAAAATAAATGTAAAAAAACGAAAAAAAAATTTTTTAAATAAAAAAAAATTCTGCAATTATTTATAAGTGAACTTAAACAATTCCCCCATAAAGTACAACTCGTCTCGAATAAAACGAGGCCTCATTCAACTGCGTCATTGAAAAAATAAAAAAGTTACAACTGTTGAAACGCGAGGAGGCAAAAACTAAAAAAAGTTCTGGTCATTAACTACTTTTCAGGCCTGGGAGTTAAAGGGTTAAGTAAAATGGCCACATATCAAAATAGCCAATATTTAATTTTGTTTTCTTTTGGCACCCAATATTTTGGTACATACAAATTTCTAAGACACAGCGCTGTGACCT
Source organism: Phyllomedusa bahiana (assembly GCA_025379985.1). Lineage (NCBI taxonomy): Eukaryota > Metazoa > Chordata > Amphibia > Anura > Hylidae > Phyllomedusa > Phyllomedusa bahiana. Next base: position 15,153 of record JAODAL010056437.1, on the reverse strand, counting down.
TTAATAAATCTACCCCATACCGACTTTAATAGCATTGAATAATGCCTTCACTAGGCTTCCTTAGTAAAGCAAATACACTAAAATCATACAGCACATTTATACGCTTTTCTGCCTAACCCCTTCATGCTGTTCAAAGTCATTTTCATTTGATCCACTATATTTATTTTTTTTATGATGGTTCTTTTAAGTGATGTAATTTAAACTTTTAGTATTCTGCTTTTATACTGACAGCAAATTACTTTCATAATACTCTTTATGGAAACCGATAAAATCACAAAACTTAAATAAAAAAACATAGAAACCAAGTTAACAGCATTATAAATGCCATTGAGCCCTTCAATTAGTGGATTGCTGTTTAGTTAACTCTGAATTGTATTCTGCCTGAAGAGAAATATAGACAAACCCCATGAGTTTTCTGAAATGCTATTTCTATTTATTGTGATGCTGTTTCAATATTTTCTCTTCAGATGTTAATGTTTTGCTGACAGAACTGGTGAACAATTGCACTCTCTTTGCAATTTTTCCTTCAAATAATTGACTGTATGGTAATAAATGCATCCTATGGGGGATCACAGATAAAAGCTTGAAATGGACTTTTTCATGTGGATATATGGGTCCTAGAATCTTACCTAATGGATACCTGCATAAAAGATACAAACCGAATTATTATAACAGATGTACTGCAAGTGATCTGTACTATGTCAGGAACAATAAATAAACACACTGAACATTCCCGCATGGATTTAAGACATACCAAAGTATGTTTTATCATATTTTGTATTTTTTTCATTATGTATTTTGTTTGTAAAATATGCATTTCAGCTTTCCAGTAATTATCATAATTACGCGCCGTAGATAATGCATGTCTATGGGGCCAGCGAGCTGCCGGCCCCCCGCCCCGCTGCATGGCTGCCAGCGTAATTGCGGGGCGAAATCCGTCCCCGCAACTACGCCGGCAATAAGCCGTGTGAACCAGGCCTTACATTTATTCCACATACTCTCCACTGATGTCAACACACTTCTTACATCAGTATTCCAAGTTCTGTAAGCCTTGCAAAAAGAAGGATTTCGGTTCTGCCTCAAACCAGTCATCCATTGCAGCCATGGCATCAGAAATGGTGTGAAATTTGGTATACTTGAGGTGTTTCTTCAGGTTTGGAAACAGATGAGAGTCGGAGGGAGCTAGATCTGGTTAATAAGGTGGGAGGTCAACCAGCTGGAAGCCTAGCTCCACCAGCTTTGCTGCAGTCGCTTGTGCATTGTGAGCGGAGGTATTGTCCTGCAGGAACAAGATTCCTTTGGACAGCTTGCCGCACCTTTTGGCCTTCAGAGCTACCTTCAATTGGTCCATAAGTTCAATGTAATACCTTGCAATGATGGTGAAACCATTTTGAAGGTAGTTCACTAGCAGCACGCCCTCCTTATCCCAGAACACAGATGTCATCACCTTTGTGGCTGATTTTTGCACCCTGAACTTCTTTGGACAAGTAGAACCACGGTGCCTCCACTCTTTTGACTGCTCCTTGGTTTCAGAGTCATGCAGCCATAGTGACCAGTCGATCAAGGAAGTTCTTACCAGTCCGAAAACACTGACAAATGGACCGGGAAGTTTTCACTTGCATGCTTTTCTGATCTGTTGTCAAACATTTCGGGACCCACTTTGCAGATAGCTTCTTCATGTTCAAATGGATAATGACACAAACATGTTCACAAGAAATCCCCATGATGTTTGCCATTCCTTTAGCTGAAATTCGCTGATTCTCCAGTATGAGGTTGTGCACAACATCGACAATCTCCAGAACAACAACCACTCTCAGTCGCCCAGGATGTTCCTCATCATTGGTGCTGAAGTGGCCCATTTTAAATTTGGCAACCGAGTTCTTTACTGTAGAATATGAAGGGCATAGATCCCCCAATGTCTACGAAATATTTCCATGAATATCCTTCGTGGACTTTCCTGCAGAAACAAGAATTTTATCCATCCTCTGCTCTCATTTGCTGTGAATATCGCTGTAGACTTCTCCATTTTGTTTTCCTGCATGTCTTAATCACTGTTGCCATAAGCTACAAACACAACATTTTGAAAACATATATGAGACATATAAGGCTTTCATGTGATGTAACATTCATCACCATAGAAACCAAAAAAGGACACAAAGCCAAAGACTTATCAGCAGCCCCTCATATTTTTCATCATAAGTAGCTCATGTAGGCCCTATGGACATTACAATATGTTATAACACAAAGCATTTGTCATGGATTCATGCTGTAAATCCTCTGTATGTGCCCCCATATGACATTATATGCATATTCAAATACACAAAAGTACAGCTCACTGCATTTGCTAAAATACAGTCATGAGAAGAAGAAAGTATTTTACGTATAAGGATATAAAAAAATCATCAATTTCATAGAAGGTCAACCTTACATAAAGATCAACACACAACAGATTTCAGCAGGTCATTTCCAAATGGTTGGTTTCTGGGTTATCTCCCATCCTGGCCACTGTACAACACAGCTGACACCCCATATACCGCAGTTCCTGAGCCTGCGCCATATTTTCTATGTACACATATTTTCCATGTACATGTAAAGCAGATGTCACTAAGGTGCCATAAATTCACACCATCTGATTTCAATTACCAATTGGGGATTCAGTTCAATAAGAGTGACCACCCTGCAACTCCTAATACCATATTCCTCACAGTCGGAGAGAAAGCTCTGGAGACAAATCAGCAGGTTACGATTTTGCCCTTAATATTGTTTTGGTACAGGATTACACCGCTTCCCATGGAGGATACATCCTTCTCCAAGTAGAAGGGTCTACTTAGGCATAATTCCATTCTTGGTCAGAGCACTTATGGATGTCACCAGAGTGAAGAAGCATGGAATAAATCATACAAAGTGTTGGACTGCATGGAGTCCTATAAGAAGGGGCTGACTGAACACAGTAGCTTGCTACTTAGCGTCCTCGAGAAATCCTTGGCCAGAAATCACATACTCTAAGTGTGGCAGATTGAATCATTCAACTTCTCCCACTTGGCAAACTGAAGGTTCTTACACAGACAACAAACGGTTGTGTAGACATGTCATAAATGTAACTCAGTAGAAAAAAATTACGAGATAAAACGAGCATATCATCTAGACAAACCACCGCTCAGACATAAAGAAGATCATGGAATATGTCAATCACACATTCTTGAAAAACTGCTGGTGCATTGCATAGGTCGAATGGTAGGACAGGGTAATACAAATTTCCATCATGAGTATTGAAAGAAGCGTTATAGTCATAGCTTTCCCGAATATGACCAAGTTATATTTATATTTAAGATGTAACTTGGTGAAGATCGTGGCATCATGAGTAGGGATAAGAGAATCGATTCAGACGAAGTGGAATTTGTTTTGAATTTCAGGAAAAATTTGATTCTAAACAAAGCTGAATTTCCTGGCGATTTATGGTAACGAAACGTCTTTTATTCTAAAATGTCCGTGAGTACATGGCGTGACATGGAGCAAAGAACTATGGGAGAAAGAAAGGAATGCCCTCAATGCCATGACATGCAGACATGCAGCCAATCAGCAGCCAGCCAGCTTCTGTGATGTCACAGCCCTATAAATAGGCCAGTCATTTTACATTCTGCCACTTGCCACTGTGTCTCTTATGTACACAAATCTTTCTGCAGCAGAACTAGATTTCACTCTGGGCCAAATACTTCCAATTTTATAGTTACTGGGGTGAAATACCTTTCAACTACACAGTGAGTGTGTCATATACACATATGTTCCAGAACCAGCTTTTTTTATTTTGGAATATCGCTCTCTGTGCCAAAGAGTTACTTTGTTCAGTTATTGTGGTGAACTATCTTTGAAATACAGTGTGTGTATTTCTCACATACACACATCTCCATTACAGCCAGTTCAGTCTTTTGGGATATTGCTCTCTGCGCCAAAGAGTTACTTTTTTCATTTATAATGTGAAACACCTTTGAAATACAGCTTGTGTATTTGTCACATACACACATCTCCATTACAGGCAGGTTATTATCATGTTCGCTGGGCCAAACAGTAAATTTGTGACACTTTACTGGTCTGGTGGAGAGCCAGAAGTCATCCCTTTGCCGGATGGTGACTATTCAGCTGTCACTACCCAGGCAAATCAGTATGTAGCGGGCCATCTGCGCAAGTAACTCTGAGGGACTCCCTTCCTCCCTCTCCACTGCATACTGCCATGGTGTGTCCGGATCATCTGCTTCGCCTTCCTCATCTCCATTTACCTCGTCTGCCTGCTCCTGCTCCTCCTCTCCTTTCGCCTGGGTAGAAAAACTACTCATTTCGCCAGACATTGCTCATGCTCCAATGTCTTCCTCCTCCTCCAGTTCAGGACCCACCGACTCATGTGGCCCTTAGATGTAGTTGCCATGTCTCCAGTCCCCTGACCAGACAGATTTTGCAGCATCGGTTCCAAGACATGAAGCAGTGGAATGACGTTGTTCATTCCGTAGTCCTAACGACTAACAAATAATGTAGCCTCCTCATAGGGCCTGAGTAAATGGCAGGTGTCACGCATGAGCTGCCACTGGCTGACAAAATAACACAGGGGAGTACTCCTGTCCGCTTGGATCATCAAGAAATCTTTAATGGCCTTTCTCTGTTCATAGAGTCGGTCCAAAATATGGAGGCTGGAATTAAAACGGGTGGAAACGTCGCATATCAGCCTATGTTATTCTGCCGCTGCAGCTCAAGGAGTGTCTACTTGGCAGTGTAGGAATGGCTGAAGTGCGTGCAAAGTTTCCTGGCCATTTTTAGAATGTCTTGCAGATGAGTGGAAGACTTGAGGAACCATCTGACAGCCAGATTGAACATGTGTGCCATGCAGGGCGCATGGCTCAGCCCTCCTCAGCACAGTGCAGACACCATGTTCTTTCCATTGTCTGTCACCATGGTTCCAATTTTCAGTTGTAGTGGAGAAAGCCAGGAATCGATTCTGTCTTTAATGACACAGAGCAGTTCCTCCCCTATGTGATTTTGTTCGCTCAGGCAAATCAGGTGTCGAACTGCATGACACCGCCGTGCCCTACACATGTAGTATGCTGGAGGAGCAATAAGACTTGTTGCTGCAGTGGAGGCTGAGGTGGTGGAGGAGGCGGACATTGCCGCAGGATCATCAGTTTGACAGCGCGGAGGAGAAAGCGGCGTCTCCTGTCCAAGTTGCTGGTGTGACTAAGCAAGAAGCACATTCACCGATGAGAGGCAAGGAGCAGGAGCATCTGGACCGGTAGATGATTAACGGAAAGATAGACAGCATCCTTCGGCAGAGGTGAACCTACTTCTGGGTCGGAAGGGACCTGTGAAGTAGGTGGTATACCCCGTGGCCGTTTGGCTCTCGCCCTCGCACTGCTTCTACCCTGCTGACTCCTGGCCACACTACGACTTGCTTGACATGCAAGCTGCCACCTTCTTCTCCCGGTGATGATGATGAAGCCCTTGCTTCACCCGGCTCCCAAGTGCGGTCGGCTACATCGTCATCGATTAGTGTTTCCCGCCACTGCTGTCCTCCTCAATGGTCTCGGTGTACAGAACCTGAACTCTTGCAACATAACCTCCCATGCCACTCTCCTCATCACTACGTGCTCACCTATTTGCTGACCTGTAGCTGCTCACTGTCCTCCATTAATAATAATAATAATAATCATCTTTATTTATATAGCGCCAACATATTCCACAGCACTTTACAACATAGAGGGAATAAGCACAGACAAACCAGACATTACATTATAAAAAAGCTACTGACAAATGAGACACAAGGTGTGAGGGCCCTGCTCGCAAGAGCTTACAATCTATTAGGGTGTATGGGTGAAACAAAGGCTGACAAGTGCTTGGTTTACAATGGACCAGCCATGTTACATAAATTTGGGGTAGTATACATAAAATGTGGATGAACCTGCCATCCCAACCATTACATCTATATACAGATAAGTGCCTGTGGGTGCCAAAGTGCAGGAAGTGACGAATCTGTGACAGAATTTGGGGGGTTGACAATTATTGATTTTGATAGGCTTGTCTAAGAAGATGAGTTTTCAGAGTGCACTTAAAACTCTGATGGTTGTGAGTGTGCCTGATCACATGGGGGTAACATGTTCCAGAGAACTGGTGCAATACGTGCAAAATCTTGGAGACGGGCATGGGAGGTTCGGATGAGTGAGGTGTGTAGTCTTAGATCAGTAGCAGAGCGGAGAGAGCGGGTAGGGTGGTAGACAGAGATAAGGGAGGAGATGTATGGGGGTGCAGCACTGTGGAGAGCCTTATGTGTGAGAGTGATGAGTTTATGTTGTATTCTGTACTGAATAGGAAGCCAGTGCAGAGACTGACACAGGGTAGAGGCATCAGTATAGCGGCTGGAAAGAAAGACAAGCCTGGCTGCTGCATTCAGGACAGATTGGAGAGGGGAGAGTTTACAGAGAGGAAGACCAACAAGTAGGGAGTTACAGTAGTCAAGACGAGAATGAATAAGAGCAACAATGAGAGTTTGAGTTGTTTCCACAGAGAGAAATGGACGGATTCTGGAGATGTTCTTGAGGTGCAGGTGACAAGAGCGGGCAAGGGATTTGATATAGGGGGTGAAGGTCAGATCAGAGTCTAGTATAACCCCCAGACAGCGGGCCTGCTGCCTAGGAGTTATGGTGGTACCACACACTGAGAGAGAAATAGCAGGGTGAGGTCGGTTAGTAGATGGTGGGATGACTAGAAGTTCAGTTTTAGTGAGGTTTAGTTGGAGATAGAGAGAGGACATGATGTCAGAGACAGCGGACAGACAGTCACTGGTGTTTTGTAGCAGGGCAGGAGTGATGTCTGGAGAGGAAGTGTATAGTTGAGTGTCATCAGCGTAGAGATGGTACTGGAAGCCAAATCTGCTGATGGTTTGTCCAATGGGGGCTGTGTAGAGTGAAAAGAGGAGAGGACCAAGAACGGATCCCTGAGGAACCCCGACAGCAAGAGGGAGAGGAGAGGAGGTAGAACCGGAAAATGAGACACTGAAGGAGCGGTCAGAGAGGTAGGAAGAGAACCAAGAGAGAGCGGTGTCCTGGATACCGATGGCGCGGAGCATGCTGAGGAGATGGTGGTGATCCACAGTGTCAAACGCTGCAGAGAGATCCAGTGGCACAGAGCCCACTGCACATAGTAGTTCTCTGGCTGAGGGAACCGAACGGGACAGAGGCGCGTTGAGGAAAGGTGAGGGCCCCTGACCATGCCAACTAAGGGTTGTGTCTGAAGAACCCACCGACTCTTGGCTGGTGTTGTCAGATGTCATCTGGGAGGAAGTGGATGACCTAGTCAACCATTCAAGCACCGTTGGCTTGGTGGTCAACACGGCCGCTAGATGACACCGCTAGCTCTGGCTCTCCGAGTGACCCCTGCTGCAACATCCCCTTACCGTGCTGTGACCTCTGCTTGCTCCAGGAACATTTGTGCCTTTGCCCCTCCCATGTGAAGCGTCTACCACCTCTCTGTCTGACATACTGTTTGATCAAAAATTTACAATAAATCAAACTCTGTTTAATGTAGATGTGTGTATATGACAAACACACAAGCTGTATTTCCAAAGTGTTTTACCTTATAAGTAAAAAAAAGTAACTCTTTGGCACAGAGAACAATATCCCAAAATAATAACCTGCCTGTAATGGATATGTGTGTATATGACAAAAACAAAAGCTGTATTTCAAAGTTTTTTTTTAGTCAAATAAGGTGTTTGACAAAATTACTGCCCACACCTTCTCCACTCTTTCGGGGAGGGCTCTACATGTGTCAGCGTTTAACAGAACAGGTTCTGTTATAATCTATGGAATCATCTAATGACGGTATAAAAGGAATGCGCTCTTTGATGCTATGATAGGATCTTGGCCCTCTGCTTGGTTCTTTCTAATTAGTGCTGACATTACCCTGTCAGGCTGCATTTCCACTTCAGTTATTTGGTCAATTTTGTCCCCATAACTGCCCAGATAAGTGAAGTGTGAAGCGATTCAAAGAGTGGCGCGTGCCATCTGCATGTCATACTAAATCACAGCATTGTTTCAATACCAAACCACGCTTTCTATGCATATTTCTGCATGGCACAATGTTCTACAACACCATACAGACTCTCTGCAGCCAGGAAATAGCTGTTTTTAACACGATTTGTCACAAATAAATTCGGAACAAAACTAATTTTTGGAAAAAATTTGGCGAATCAGCCAAATTGAGTTTTTGAGAAATTTGCTCATCTCTCATCATAAGTATTAAATAATTCAGAAATCAAAGGCAGAGGGGTGAACTTGTTCTTTATAGTGATTTTGTTCAAACTTCTGCAGGCAATGCATGGTCGCAGAAAGTCATCTTTCTTTTCCACAAAGAAGAAACCTGCACAGGCTGGGGAAGAGGACTTGCAGGTAAAACCCTTGTCCAGAGTCTCCTTAATATAAGTAGACGTGGTCTCTTTCACAGGCAGTGAGGGGTAGGGGTAGGGGTACAGGACAGTAGGTCTACAGGACAGTTGTATGACCTATGATGTAGAAACATCTCTAATTGCTTCTTACAGAAAGAATCAGTAAACTTAGAGTATTGCTTAGAGAGCAATAAAAGACCTTAAGCAAAAGGCTTAATTAACAGAGGCTTGGGAGGTGGTGAAGGCAGTACTGAGGGAATGGAGGAAAAGAAGCATTGCTCAACCCTGTGGTAGACTTCTCTAAAAGTCCAAAAAATCACCAATGAATAAGACTGAAGCCAGGAGAGGCCTAGGAGCAGAATATGTGTTGAAAAGATAAGGATATTTATTAATAATGTAGAGCCTTGATCTGGAGACACAATGGTACAGTGTGGTACTTAATAATATCTGGAATTACCTTCCCATTGATTGAGGAAATGGTAAAAGACCTCTCAAAACAAGTGATTGACAGATAATACTTTATAACCAAGGAAGAATGGATAAAATTACCAGTTGAATTTTAATACTCAATACTGCAACCAAAAACTACATCCAGATGGAGTGACTATAGTGGCTCTATGGTAATGCATGGAATAAACTTTGCCCAAGGTTGTCTCTCCCATGCACCTTTGATGTTGGAGTTTTCCAGCCTAATCATATAGTCCTGAAAGAAATTGCTCACAGTAAAGCCATAAGTTATTTCTCTGTTTGTTCTTGAATCCCTCCACCAGCATGAGTTTTTTAAGTGGAGAAGACAGTGGAGATTGAAGAGGTTTCTGAAAGGTTGGTGCTAAACACGATGTCCTTCAAGCTCACTCAGATTCATGTAGCCTTTCAGTGAACTTAACATCATTGTTGATCACCAGAATAATGAGATCATTCTGAGGGTTTGAAAAGTCTCAGTCGGCAATCTCTTCTTTAATGCACTGGACAAGTCCTTCTCAGAAAGTAACAATAAAAAACTACACTATTGTAGGCAGGTTCAAAAGAAAGCTTATGGAGCTGGATATCATTATATAAGACCATGCATTTGCCATTACAAAGACAAATAAGCAATTATTATGCATTGGAGATTCTTTAAAAACTCCCCAGAATGTTAAAAGGAATTTATGCAGGTTGGACATTGTGATTTCTCTACATTCCCAGAGAGGAATTACCCATGCTACTGCTTGCCCAGAGAGAACACTTTAGCCCTATACAAATAACATTGGTGTGCCAGTACCTAAAAGTGAATGGTACACTGGTTCCGGAATCCCCAGCTTTAGATGGTAATCATAGTGTGACATAAGAATATGGAGACCCGTGTTATCAGTAGCAATGGATGGCTGAGCTGAGGCAGCAAGAAAATTTGCAAAGACATTTTGGAGCATCTGGTACAGTTGATCCTATCAAGACCTCTGCTAGGACAACTCAGTAGCTCAACCTTGACTGGCAGGAAGAAGAACATCAGTGGCAGTGTAAAACTGGGGTCCACCAGTGAAGATTCTTGAGGCCACCAGTAGAGTTAATTCTTGGGGCCCAACCACAGCTGATGTATATGACAGCACATGACTCTTGCACTCTGTCTCTTGATTTTTGTCTCTCTTTCTCTCTTCTATTTTCCCTGAAATGAAGCCCAAAGCTTGCCGTGTCCAGAGGCCAATCATATACAGGGTTTCTCTGTGATCCCTTGTGAGCCAGTCTGAAACTGAAAAAACTTTGAGACTCTCGGTTCACATATTTTGATCAAAAGATGTTTAAGCTGCCCACGACTTTCAACGTGATCTCAAAATTGGGCAGTTCTATACTATCTTTACCTCTCAATCGAGCCAATCAGGCCTCTCACTGGGTCACCGACCTCCATTATTCAGAGAGAAAAAATAAAAAAAACCCAACCTGCAAGCTGCCCTTCTTTATGACATCCTGTGAGATGGGCGGGGACAGAAACCCAAATGGAAGCACCCTTCCTTTTCCCATATAGGTTAAAATCAATGTACACCAAGTATAACGTATGTTTCTGCACACTAAAACATTTCTTAAATAACGTATGCAAACCTGGGTGCCACGGGCAGGGCGGCGGCACACATGTAATTATACATGTACACACACAGACCGCCGCCAGCGGCACACTACTGCAAAAAGGGCAATACACTACGTGGAAATCCCTAAAGAAGCATTTATGCTATCTATCATACATGAAAAAAACTTTGAGACTCTCGGTTCACATATTTTGATCAAAAGATGTTTAAGTGCCCACGACTTTCAACGTGAGCTCAAAACCGGGCAGTCCTCTGCTATCTTTACCTCTCAATCGAGCCAATCAGGCCTCCCACTGGGTCACCGACCTCCATTATTCAGAGAGAAAAAATAAAAAAACACCCAACCTGCAAGCTGCCCTTCTTATGACATCCTGTGAGGTGGGCGGGGACAGAAACCCAACCTGGAAGCCCCCCTTCCTTCCCATATAGGTTAAAATCAATGTACACCTAGTATAACGTATGTTTCTCCCAAACACAAAAATATTTCTGAAAAAACGTATGCAACCCTGGGTGCCACTGGCAGGGCTGCGGCACACATGTAATTATACATGTACACACACAGACCGCCGCCAGCGGCACACTACTGCAAAAAGGGCAATACACTACGTGGAAATCCCTAAAGAAGCATTTATGCTATCTATCATACATGAAAAATCTTTGAGACTCTCTGTTCACATATTTTGATCAAAAGATGTTTAAGCTGCCCACGACTTTCAACGTGATCTCAAAATCGGGCAGTCCTATGCTATCTTTACCTCTCAATCGAGCCAATCAGGCCTCTCACTGGGTCACCGACCTCCATTATTCAGAGAGAAAAAATAAAAAAACACCCAACCTGCAAGCTGCCCTTCTTATGACAGCCTGTGAGAGTGGGCGGGGACAGAAACCCAAAATGGAAGCACCCCTTCCTTCCCATATAGGTTAAAATCAATGTACACCAAGTATAACGTATGTTTCTGCACACAAAAATATTTCTGAAAAAACGTATGCAAACCTGGGTGCCACTGGCAGGGCTGCGGCAAACATGTAATTATACATGTACACACACAGACCGCCGCCAGCGGTAAAGAGAGGTAAAGATAGCATAGGACTGCCCGATTTGAGTTTCACTTTGAAAGTCGTGAGCAGCTTAAACATCTTTTGATCAAAATATGTGAACCGAGAGTCTCAAGTTTTTTCATCTATGATAGATAGCATAAATGCTTCTTTAGGGATTTCCTCGTAGCGTATTGACCTTTTTGGAGTATTGTTCCGCTGGGGGCGGTCTGTGTGTGTACATGTATAATTACATGTGTGCCGCAGCCCTGCCAGTGGCACCCAGGTTTGCATACGTTTTTTCAGAAATGTTTTTGTGTGCAGAAACATACATTATACTTGGTGTACATTGATTTTAACCTATATGGGAAGGAAGGGGTGCTTCCATTTTGGGTTTCTGTCCCCGCCCACTCTCACAGGCTGTCATAAGAAGGCAGCTTGCAGGTTGGTGTTTTTTATTTTCTCTCTGAAAAATGGAGGTCGGTGCCAGTGAGAGGCCTGATTGGCTCGATTGAGAGGTAAAGATAGTATAGGACTGCCCAATTTTGAGATCACGTTGAAAGTCGTGGGCAGCTTAAACATCTTTTGATCAAAATATGTGAACCGAGAGTCTCCAGTCTGAAACTGGTCACAAGTATTCTTGGCCTGATCTTCATGGTGCCTTCTTAAAAGTGGGTGAATTCACTTGTCAGGACTGTGCTACTGGCCCTTTAAGGATTTTGTTGCGGCCTCAATCAGGGTGCAGCTTGATGCTTAATGGGTTAAGCACTTGAGCCAATCCCTGGCTGGGTGTCCTAGCTGTCTGTTTTACTTTGCTGTGTTGTTTTACTGGTTCTCGGATTTTTGCTATTCTTTCTGGTTACTCTCCTGCTCTGTGATTTGGTATCTCACAATCTCCTGGTTTGACCTCAGCCTGTACAATTATTCTTCTAATTGTTATCTTTGGTGTCTGTTATTTGTCGTATGTTTTGTCTGCTCTCTGTTTGTCACAAGTTTTACTAGGTACAGCTCAGGAAGAGGTTCGAGTGCAGGGTCGCCCTTTTCGGGGAGGTTGCCCTGCTTAGGCAGGGTAAGCCAGGGCGTGACTAGGGCATCCCTTACACGACTAAGCCACGCAAATCTATGAAGCACCTGGGGTCACATGTTTGAAAACTGTCTAGGTCTAAAACTCACTTTGTTGCCCATAGTTATCAATCAGAGTGCCCCTCTCATTTTTCCAGAGCACTATATGAAATAAAAGGGGTACTCTGATTGGTTGCTATGGACAATGGAGTGAGTTTTAGACCTAGACAGTTTACATACATGTGGCCCCTGGTCTTCACCCTCAACCCCCACAAGGACGCCTGTACTATACTACAGGCTATTCCCAGGTTGCTACTGTCAGCTCAGTCTCCAACATCAATGGCTGAGGTCCAGTATGTGGTAAAGACAGAGCGGGCAATCGGTGTCATCATATTAGCAGAGGTTTGGGGTAGGCAGAGTTTAAACAAATTGATGCCCAAGCAACTGTCAGAGCAAGAGACAAGTGTCAGAGAAAACTGGATAGGGTTAAAATGTTTTATTAGTTTTTCAGTCTTAAATCAAAGTGTTCAGAATTTCCAAAAGACCCAAGAGGAATTTGTTTATGTCTTTGGTTTATCTGAGCTATTTATTCAAACTATTCTCTCATTGATTTGTGCCCCTCCAATTTGTAATCACTGATAATACACATTTGTTTATAAATGTATGGTGACAAAGATCCGTACTGTTCCATTCCATCACTTATTTCAAAGCATCCTCTGGGTCTGGATTAATTAATTACCCCTCCCCCCACTCGACAATAGACAAAAATATTAATTAAGACTGTCTGATTTGCAAGGTGTAAATCTCAGTGTAACCAAAACAAAGATGCAAAGTATGTTGATTAAACTCACCAACTGTATTGCAAATTATAATCAAAAGTGTGAAGTAAAGATGATGGTGTATTGAATATTATAATTAGAGACGGGCGAATTTCTCAAAAATTAATTTCATCGAGTTCTCCAAATTTTTCGGCAAAATTATTTTCGATCTGAATTTATTTGCGGCGAATCGCGTTAAAAACCATCTATTTCCTGGCTGCAGAGAGCCTGTGGGGTGTTTTAGAACATTGTGCCATGCTCAAATATGCATAGGGAGCGTGGTTTGATCTTCATACAATGTTGTGTTTTAGTATGACATGCAGATGACAAGCACCGCTCTTAGAATCGCTTCACACTTCATTCTCAAAAAGTTTTCCGGACAAAACTGACCAAATACCCGAAGTGGGAAAAACCGCCCGACAAAGTAAGGGCAGCGCCAGTGGAATGAAGAGGGAGGGCTAAAATCCTACTTAATAATAAAAAATAATAAAAATAATAAATTTAAAAATAATAATAATAATTTAAAAATTTTAAAAACTTTTTATATAGCGCCCAACCTTTTTCCACAGCCTTTACAATATAGGGGGGTATAACCCAGTTTAAACCCGACATTACATTATAAAAAAAATACGTTCAAATTTTTCATGAGGTTGAGGGGGCCTGTGCAAGAGGATTACAATCAAATTTGGGTGTAATTTTGAACAAAGGGTTTAATGCTTGGTTTACAAAGTTTTCCCAACCTTTTTACTAAATATGGGGTAATGCCCTTAACAAGTGGATGAACCTGCCATTTCAAACCCAATACATTTTATATACAGATAAGTGCCGGTGGGGGGCAAAGGCAGGAAGTGACAAAATGGACAGAATTTGGGGGGTTTAAAAATTAGGAAACTTGTTTTTGGTTGTCTAAGAAGATAATTTTTTTAGAGGGGCACTTTTAAAATGTGAGGGTTGTGAGTGTGCCCGATCACATTGGGGGGAACAAATAACGAATAGTAGGGTTCCCGGGAGGCACAAGTCGCAGCACAGTTAAAGGGGGCGTCCAGAAGGGGTCCCCGCCCCCAGGCCCCAGCTTTCCCGGGGGTATGCCGGGCCTGTGTTGATAAAACCCCTAGGGGCCCCCACTTTATCCCGATTAAAACCCGGGTAAGCCCCGGGAAAAAAAGTCCCGTGCTTTTCCCTTAAAACCAACCCTTTTGTTGGCATTGCCTGGGAGCAGGTCAGGGGCCCCCCCCCTGCCCTCAAAACCCCCTCTGTCCCCTTTGCTTTCCCCCAAACCATAGAACTACTATTTGCTGTGGTTTTCTGCGCCACTATACAGTGAGGAACCCAAATTTTTGAGGACCGTGGGCAGCAAAAAAAGGGGGGGGAAAACATCCGCTGTTTTGGGGAGAAGCGGGCAAGTAGTGATGAGGGGAGTGGGTTTGGGGGGGGTTTTTTGCGAGGGTCAGGGTCGGGACAGCGACAACCCCTGAGGGGGGGTGGCTGGACAGGCAAAACCCCTAATCGATGTAACCGATCGCCCCTTGGGGGGCCCCGGGGGAAACATGCAAGGGTGGGACAAGGTATCCTGTACCATGTTAACAAGGCATAAAGTGCCCCCCAAATGGGAAAATTTAGCCCATCCATGCCTCCTTTACCCCCCTTTTGCCTGGGATGAAGGGGCCCCAGGCCCGGGCCTTAACTTCGACAACGGGATCGTTGGGGCCCCCAAAACAAGGGTTCATTGTAGGCCCGTTGGGGCAGCCCCCCAAGTCTGTAG
>JAODAL010056436.1:0-23290 GCA_025379985.1 Phyllomedusa bahiana | reverse complement strand
ACACACATCTGTCCCCCCTGCACTTGGGCACTCAAGGCCCCTTATCTGTATATAGATGTAAGCTGGGTGGCGGGTTTCATCCATTTTTCATGTAAACCCCCCTATTTAGGGAAACATGGCTGGCCCATTGTAAACTTGGCACTTCTTACCGTATGTTTCACCCATACACCCTAATAGATTGTAAGCTCTCACGAGCAGGGCCCTCACACCTTGTGCCCAATTTGTAAGTACTTTTAATGTGTAATGACTGTATGTTTACCCTTGAATTTGTAAAGTGCTGCGGAATATGTTGCCGCTATAGAAATAAAGATTATTATTATTATTATCCCTTTAAATAGAAATAACTCTCCACAGCACGCTACACCGCAGACATCCGTCACGTGAGGTCGGGAACCTGTCCTTGAAAAGTATTGGTCAACAGATGGTGTCTGGGGGTAAAGGAGGCCCCAAGCTGAAGTTTTGCACCCGGGCCCATGAGTCTTTAGCTACTCCCCTGGTGACCAGTAAATGAAAATTACTATAAAACTGTATACTTATATATATGAACATTTGTAGTGTATGGATAAAATGTGGATAGCATGTCTTTTCATATTATTACATTTGTGTTATGTTCTCCTTATTATGAACACCAAGGCTATCATTTTTCACCATCCATTCTGAATCACCCTGCATTATAATGAAGTCAATTACCATTTTGAAGCTGCAATACTTGGGATAATGCTGGTTATTAGGTAAACTATGGCAGATGAAGCAGAGTTTAGCCCTGTTGACCTTGACAAGTCAATTCAGATATTGGTCTAATTGGATCTACATGCTTTTATGAAAACTCATATCAAAATAGACCTATCATTTGGTTTTATAGGTGCTGATTTGTTAAGACTATAACATTATTTTAGTAGGGGATCTTTATTAATCTGATATGCAGTTTTTTTCACATGGCAGGTATGATAATCATTTGGTTGCCTGCATCCACTTGAGTGAGCTTTTTTGCATACAGATTTGTACAGCTCCTCCTGAATTTATTTAAAGGGGCTTGTCTCATTACAAAGATTAGCTTTCAATGTGTAGGGAACAGTAAATGAAGACATTGTCCAAAAAGATTGCTTTGTCATTTTTCTTTGTTGAGGAGATAAAAGTAATTTAATCAGCTCTGAGTGCACTGTCTTATCTAATAGCAGGGGTGATTTCATCATCCCCGTTTTAGAGCTGGACTGTTATCTGATTTTACACACAAAGGTAACTAATTACAACTCTTTACATGAGCTCTGGACTTGAGAGCAGCAGGTTTTTATCTAATGTCAGAGTAATTAGCAGACCTTTGTATACTGGAGTTTATATGCTAATTACCCACAGCCTGAACAGGAAGAGACAGGATGCATGAATGAAAGCAGCTTTGTGAAATAGCTTGGTTAGACAACCCCTTTCACAATCAATAAGCAGTAAGGTTTCCAAGGTCATGGCTAGATAAAACCAGGATTGTAACTGTATGGCCATGTTCACACGGCTTAAAATTGGACGTATTTCAGTCCGTAATTACGCGCCGGAGTGCGCAAATTATAGCTTGAATACGTCCCAGTCTTCACGGTAATCCACAGTTCTCATAGAGAACTATGGATTACGTCTCCTCTCCCCGCTCGGCAAATATGCCGAGGGGGGAGATAATTGACATGTGAATTACTAGTGGCGTATACGCGCCGCTGGTAATGCAAGTCTAGTAACGCTCCCTCCCCCGGCCACACGGCATAATTGCGGAGCGCAATTACGCCCTGCAAATACATCGTGTGAACCTAGCCTGTGTGTAAAGAGAAGTAGGGTCTTAGGAGATCTATATGTTATAATAGGACAACTATTTCCTGTATCATTAGACTAAATAGCTCCAAATCTTAATAAATTTAGATGAAAAAAAATAAAATAAAATGATGGGAACAGATGTTCAAAATTTCCTCTGTACCTAGACCTCTGTAATACCGGCCTCCATCAGTGCCAACCATGGTGCTCCAGTAATGCTGTCAGCCATATAATAGTGGCAGCAGTGTATGCTCTCATGCTGCTTTCCTTAAGGGTATGCTCACAAATTGGGTTATCAGAAAAATCTAATGTTTAATCCTCGGCAAACATCTGAGGTGGTATCTCGGATTTCTGCTGAGGATTTTTACTTTACAAAAGTGAAATTTGCCTTTGATTTAGATGCAGGTTAGCCCAATTTCAAACCAATCCACTTGAAAAAATGGACTAGAGCGCAGATTGTCCAATCAAATAAATGGGAGTCGGAATACACAAAGATTTTAATGAGAAATCTGACAAGGAATGCACGTTGAATTCCCCGTTAAAATCCGTTGTGTGAACATAGCCTTCATGATAAGCTAGAAGTTGCAAAGTAATGAATGCCAGGGCTATGTGGTAACATGGCATCAGCTGCAAGTCACAATAAAATCACATAATTAGTGTCTTACACCAGGACTTCAATGTTTCCTATCAGAAAAAAGTCATGAGTAGCACACATTCCAAAAAATCAGACTGACCATCTCTGCCAACATCTCTATCTCTGGGCAATACATTCTTTCATCAGGGCCAGAGCTGAGACACAGGCCTACAGCAAAAGCTAACGATTCCACTAGTTCCTAAGCCTAAGTCGTATACTACTGTACAGGCATTGTATATTTTGTCAAGAAAAAAAAATCACCACCCTACAACAGATGTGGGATCTCTTATTTCCTGATGTAAGGAGCATTATGTGCAAGTATGATATTTGTTATCATCTCTGCATGGCATAGAAAGGGCCACAATCCAAGTGTTCCCCGTCAAGGAAAGACACAGTGGCAGCAACTTCTAGAAACAAAGATGTTCCAAACAATAAAAAATCTTTACTTTTTAAGAAATATCCCAATAAACTTAATGGTTTTTTAGATCCCACTTTGAACATAAAAGCCTAATGACTACAACACACAACTCTGAAGACAAGTGTATCTCCAGTTTGTTGAAGCACAGAAGAGATCGTATGTTATTAGGCCTTTCTCTGGCTGCTTCAAGGTCCAGATTTGGTACAGATTTGGTTTATTGACTCATTTTATGTTTAGTTTAATCCCTTCCTGACAGTCAATTTTTTAGCACTTCATTTTTTTCCTACTCGCTTTCCAAGAGCCATAACTTTTTTACTTTTCCATCTACATAGATGTATGAGGGTTTCCGTTTTGCGGGACAAGATGTACTTACTAATGGTGCTATTGACCATTCCATAGAATATACTGGAGGAAAAAATTCTGTACGATTACGGTTATACCAAATATGTGGAGTTTTGTTATGTTTTAGTACTTTAAAAAAAAATAAAAACACTATACCTTAAATTTGCGCTACAGCACCATTTTCTGCGACCAGTAACTTTTCTGTTTTTTTTTAGCTGGAGACCTAAGTAAGTGTATTTTTTTTTGGTACCATTTTGAGATACATGCAACTTTTTGATCTTTTTTTATTCAAATTTTTTAAGGATGTGAAATGACCATAAAAACCCCACAACTTTGGCGTCTGGAATTTTTTTCTTCTAGGGTGTTTAGCATACAGGATAAGTGATGTTATGTTTTAATAGATTGGACTTTTATGAACGCGGGAATACCAATTTTTTAATTTTTTTTATTTGTAAAATGGAAAAAAGGGGGTGGGGGTGATTTCAACTTTTAATACTTTTTATTGTTTTTTTATACTTTGAATTTTTTTTTTATATATAATGATGCAGAAGGGTGTACCAAGATGAGTTTCTATCACTTCTTGCCTGAGGCAGGAAGTAATAGAATCATTAACATGGTGGCTATGGAAGGCTTTATTAAGCTACCAAGATTACTGATTGGCACCCCACGATCCCGCAATCACCATACATTTAGACGTCGTGGCCTCTAAATCACAAGTCTAAACATGATTCAGCTTGCCTCACTGACTTTAAGCTGTTGTTGCGTGTATATTGGATGCAGGAAACACTGGGAGCTTTCACCGGTGTAATAGCATGTAGACATGAAGATATTCAGCATCCATCCAAAAGCAAATACGTAGCTTTAAACAGGTGAAAGGCACCACCAACATTAAAACTTATGCATTTTATTTATACGTTTAAAAACTTGACAAATAGACCGATAACATATAACATACAAGCCTGTTTTTCTGTTCTTGGTCTGGCTCAAGAAACGATCGACGTATTTCAGTGGAAAACACCTTAGTCCTGATCTAACAAGTGCCACTTGTACGGCAACTGATATGGGAAACACGGAAGTAGTATGGGTGGGTCTCCAAGTATTTAACCCTAACCATTCCAATGTTTCTTATACAAAAACAGATTAATATTTAAAATCTATGGAAATCTCAATCGCCAGCCAATGAATAGTTACTGGTTAAATATCAAGATGACTATCTTATAACATAGTGAAAAATGTCAAGAATGGAACACATTTAAAAATTTTAAACGATAAGCATAGCTGATAAATAAATTCAATAGTAATAGAAAAATCCTACTTAACATTCAAGCTCAGCAGTTGTCTAGTTGCAGCCTCTAAATGGTTAAACAGCAGAGATCGGAGCCAACTCTAAACCCTGCTGGTAACGGTGGGTATCAGCTGTAAAAATCAAGCGGCACCTGCCGCCTATGGAGCGGGCTCAACATGTGAGTCTGCTCCACAGCTCCTTACTGATAATAGGATGTACTCATACGTCCATTGTTGGTAAGGAGTTAAAATTGTATTAGGCACAGAAGAAAAATGAAAGATAAATCAAGACTGATTTTAGAGTGGCACTGACATCAACCACCAATTAGACCCTGGCATCAGCATGGGTTGTATCATGAAGATAACCCCGCATGGCTATTTTTGGGCATATAGATATCATTGCGGAAGTCACTCATTCAGAACCTCCCTCTATGAGCCAGAATGTAGAGTTGCTCTTCAGTGAAAATGTCTTGTTGTACTCAGTTTCCCTCAGCAAAATCAGCTTTGTGGTTAGTGCTGCCATTTGGAAGGAAGAAGAAATCAGCTGATTGTCCCAGCAACCACATTTTAAAAACCCTTTTAAAAAAAAACCAAAAAACAGATGAATTATACTGATCAGATACTAAAGTGTAAATTAGGCCTTCAAGCCTCACACAACCCTAATAATGTTGGATTGACCTGGAATCACACATTACAACTGCAATAGGTCAGACACTGTGATAACATATATGTCGACGTTGGTACTAAATTGACTGCTAAAAGTAGTTTGATAGTTAATGGCTGCCTGGTATTGGAGCAAAACCACAGATAAACTCACAATACCACAGACATTATCAAACTCAACTGCATTATGAGGACCCAGCCTTCAGCTGAATAGTTCTTAAAAGGGAATGTGCCAACCCAGCCATTTTTCACCTATCCAAAGTCTTGTGCTGTCCATTGGTGATATCCATTGGGGTAGTATGATAAAGATACCCCAATGGATACTGTGATGAGCCCATAGAACTCAATAGAGCAAATGTAGTCCTATTCAAACTATGTTTGTTCTATTTCCTGGAGGTATAAGCTTCATGTGCAGGATACAAAAGTGTGGTAGACTGTGTGCCCCACACAGAAAGCGTGTATGTTTGTCAAACAGAGCAATCATAGTTCAGCTAGGATTATGTTTGCTCTATTGATTTCTCTGGGACCACCACCGCTCCATTGTGGTATCTTTTGGGGTTCCTTTTTCACAGTATCCCAACAGATACCACGGGTGGACAGCATGACACTGCGTAAACACCCTCTTAAAGGGATACCTGGTATTAACTAACTGACTGAATGAGCAATGCTTAAAAACAATGGCATTTTTTACTGTCTCTGAGAGAATGACATACTTTAGAAAATTCCTTGATACCACTTATGTAATATCCTATGGACGTTTTCACATAAACCTCCGGATTATTATACTACAATAGTCTGTATTTTCTTTATCCCTGCTGGTTTAAGTTTGGATAACTGGGTCATTCGGGCATTTTAATGTTTTTCAGTTGTGTCTGAAAGGACACATTAAGCAAATGCTGCAAAACAAGAAAGATAATACATATGGTGGATATTGCTTTTCTGAATTGGGCCTTTAATAATTTACACTGGCAGCCTAATACTTGGAATACAAATTATTTCACCCATATGCTGTGCTGACAAACATAAAACTGGAATAATCAAAGCTATAATGGCAATGCAGTGAAAGAACACACATAAAACGCCTCTCTAAGCCTTTGGATGAATTAATATGTTCAAATTCCAGCTTCATGGATTCCTGATGCCACCGTGTGAGCAGTAATTTGTTTTTAAACACTGTCTGCACGTG
This sequence comes from Phyllomedusa bahiana, assembly GCA_025379985.1. Lineage (NCBI taxonomy): Eukaryota > Metazoa > Chordata > Amphibia > Anura > Hylidae > Phyllomedusa > Phyllomedusa bahiana. Next base: position 16,975 of record JAODAL010056436.1, on the reverse strand, counting down.
ACCAAGCTCTTGAAACTATGAATGCAATAGATATTGTAAGCGACGCAATGTGCAAGACCAATTGTTTTTTTTTAGCAAACACATAGATATGGAGTGAGCAACATTCTGATAAATATATTTATTTACAGTATGTAACATAGATAGATAGATACACAGACAGATAGATAGATAGACAGATAGATAGATAGATAGACATACACTGTCATAGATATCCAAGCTCACAGAAATTACTTAGTGGAATTAGGAATAATAGTTGTACTACAAAGGCATCAGCTATTTCAAATAGGCAAAATGCCAGGACAAATCAACATGCATGCCGCCTCACTGGCCTACTGTGATAGACACTGGTGGAATTTTTCAGCGTAGCAGAAGCTGCTCTCTGCTATATTGATGAGTGCAGGGCATAGTGCAGTGTATTTGGATGTAATGGCCTTCTTCTTTATCCTTCCCATACAGTGCCTTGATGTATGAGCTGAATACAGCTGGAGTCGGTGGGCATAGGAATGACTGATCTGGGAAACGAACCTTCCTGCCTCTCCAACCGCTTGAGCTGTAAGGCCCTCGTTCCATGGCGCTTATTTGCGACGGACTTGGCGCCGTATTCCGCGCCGGATTTGCGCTTCCAATACGCGCCAATCCGTTCGGATCATTACGGTAATCCCACCTGCTCCATAGAGAACAGTGGATTTCCGTCGCTCCTCCCCGCTCGGCCAAAATCCGCCGCGGGGGGAGAAAGTGACATGCACATTATTTACGGCGCCGACCGCCGTAAACAATGCCCTTGTTATGGGGCCGGGAGCGGCCGCCCCCCGCGCTCCGGCCCCGCCCCCGCCCCGCCCCTTATTCACGGCGGATTTGTGCGCTCAATACGGCGCACAAATCCGTCGGGAATAAGCCGTGGGAACACGGCCTAAAAACCGCTAAGGAGCAGCTAAGCATGGACTGCTTTTTGCCTGCTTAGCGCCCATATCAAGCTGGACATTGACCAGCGATTCAAGATGGGCACTGATTACAGCAGGAAGCGCAGGTGAGCCCCACACCTTCCTCCTCCTACCGGTACCAACCACATCATACTGTACATCCCTGATGTGGCTGTTGATTGTAGCAGGAGCAGCCAGACACAGGTTGGTCAAGCAAGAGCAGCTGAGCCAGACATGTGGATTATTGAAGAGCCATTCTCTGCAACACTGCTGGGATATTTGGCGCCTCCCCTGTCACACTGTATAATCCACTTCGATGTTGGTGCTGACTGTTAGTGTAACAAAAGTTACCCTCCGCTACACTGATGAGTGGCTGGTACCGCACTGTTCTCCCTCAACCCCAAGCCTCTGTCTGGTTAGCGCAGTTTACATTGTTCTCTACAGTATAAACAATTAGGTGACAAGTCCCCCTTTATTGCCCCACATATATAAATATGGCCATGTGGTCATCCAACCACATGGTGGCAGTATTTCAGTCATAAACTGACACAAGGGTAGGTTAATTTTAACATTGTGAGATAGGATATCAAAAATAAAATACAGAAAATCACATTGTACAAATTATTTACATTTATTTGCATTTTGCAGTGAGAAATATGTATATTGATCCTTCTGGCAAACAAGACTTAATACTTGGTGGCAAAACGCTTGTTGGCAAGCACAGCAGATGTTTTTTGTAGTTGATGATGATGTTTGCGCACATGTCAGGAGGAATTTTGGTCCACTCCTCTTTGCAGATCATCTCTAAATCATTAAGATTTTGAGGCTGTCGCTTGGCAACTCGGAGCTTCAACTCCCTCCATAAGTTTTCTATGGGATTAAGGTCTGGAGACTAGTTAGGCCACTCCATGACCTTATTGTGCTTCTTTTTGAGCCATTCCTTTGTTGCCTTAGCTGTATGTTTTGGGTCATTGTCTTGCTTGAAGACCCAGCCATGACCCATTTTTAATGTCCTGGCAGAGGAAAGGAGGTTGTCAATCAGGATTTTACATGGCTCCATCCATTCTCCCATTGATGCAGTAAAGTAATCCTGTGGCCTTAGCAGAGAAACACCCCCAAAACATAATGTTTCCACCGCCATGCTTGACAGTGGGGACAGTATTCTTTGGGCCACAGGCAGCATTTCTCTTCCTCCAAACATGGCGAGTTAAGTTAATGCCAAAGAGCTTAATTTTTGTCACATCTGACCACAGCACCTTCTCCCAATCACTTACAGAATCATCCAGGTGCTCATTGGTAAGCTTCAGACGGGCCTGCACATGTGCCTTCTTAAGCAGTAGACCTTCCGGGTACTGCAGGATTTTAAACCATTACGGCGTAATGTGTTACCAATGGTTTTCTTGGTGATTGTGGTCCCAGCTGCCTTGAGACCATTAATAAGTTCCCACGTGTAGTTTTAGGCTGATCTCTCACCTCCCTTATGATCCAGGATACACCACAAGATGAGATTTTGCATGGTGCCCCAGATCGATGTCGATTGACAATCATTTTGTATTTCTTCCATTTTCTTTCTGAACCAGCATCTTAATTATGGTTTTGTAGCCCATTCCAGCTTTGTGCAGGTCTATGATCTTATCCCTGACATCCTTAGAAAGCTCTTTGGTCTTGCCCATTTTGTAGAGGTTAGAGTTTGACTGATTAATTGAGTCTGTGGACAGGAGTCGTTTATCAAGGTGACTATTTAAGACAGCTGTCTTTAATGCAGGTAACGAGTTGATTAGGAGCATCTAACCGGTCTGTACGGGCCAGAACTTTTATTGGTTAGTAGGGGATCAAATACTTATTTCTCTCAGCAAAATGCAAATAAATTTATATAATTTATACAATGTGATTTTCTGGATTTTATGTTTGATATTCTATCTCTCAATGTTAAAATTAACCTACCCTTAAAATTATAGACTGTTCATGTCTTTGTCAGTGGGCAAATGTACACAATCAGCAAGGGATCAAATAATTATTTCCTTCACTGTATATGTACATACACAGTTGAAATCAGAAGTTTACATACACTATATAAAAAGACTCATATGCATGTTTTTCTCACTATCTAACATGAAATCAGAATAAACCTTACCTTTTTTAGATCAATTAGGATTACCAAAATTATTTATATTTGTCACATGCCAGAATAATGAGAAAGAGAATTTTTAAGGCATTTTTTTTTCTGTATTCAAACACAAACTTTATTAAGGTTAGAGGCGGACATGGTTAAACATTTGTACTGATTCCAAGCAAATGAATAAAGCGATAACTTAAAAAGCATCAACAAACTCAATATCATGCAAGATGAACAACGACACATGTTAGCCAATAGGTATTAGGGAGAAGTCATCAAATCTTTGAGTCCAGCATCGCTTCATGATCGGCGCCCCCTACAATCGGGTGCCCCCCTATCATGAGAGAGTATGATAGCTTGAAAAGCGCTAGATGACAATGTTGTCAACTGTTGACTCAGAACAACATCCGACTCTATTCAGAAAAACAATGGAAAGAATCGTAACAAATAAAAATAATTTTAACAAACATAAAACCCTTAGTCGGTTCAGTCGTTGCACGACATGTTAGGCCTGGTTCACACGGCTTATTGCCGACGTAATTGCGGGGACGGATTTCGCCCCGCAATTACGCCGGCAGCCATCAGCGGGGCGGGGGGCTGGCAGCTCACCGGCCCCATAGACTGTCATTATCTACGGCGCGTATGCGTCGTAAATAATGTGCATGTCACTTTCTCCATGCCCGGCGGATTCATCGAGCGGGGAGGAGAGATGGAATCCATAGTTCTCTATGAGAACTGTGGATTACCATAGTTACTGGGACGGATTGGAGCCGTACTGAAGCGCAAATATGGTGCGCAGTACGGCTCCAATCCGTGCCCAAATAAGCCGTGTGAACATGGCCTTAGAGTTAGATCTGTACTCTCCGTAACATGAAACTAAGAATAATTAAGGTACTGGTCTGACCCACAGAAGATTATCCAATTCTCCCAGGTTTGGAGAAATTTTGTGTAAAGTGCAGGAGAGTCAGCTCTAAATTCCTCCCGTCTTTGTATCGTGTGGACTTCTTTGAACCAGTCCAAGATGGTGGGGCTGGAAGTAGATCGCCATAGTCTGGAGATCACGGTTTTGGCAGCGAGTATTAACTGAGATATGAGGTGATTTTTAAGAGTCGAGGTCGGGAGTCGAAGGGCAAAAAGAAGAAAGTGAGTTGGATTCGTCTGCAAAGACAAGCCCGTAACAAGATGGATAATGTTAATCACTTTCAGCCAGAAAGGCTGAAGGATAGGGCAATCCCACCATATGTGAGTCATTGTCCCCCCAGCTACCCCACAGCGCCAACATATATTCAGAACTGATGGATAGAGGACATGCAGCAGAGCCGGAACCCTGTACCACCTCGTCAGTATTTTATAATTCAATTCTTGAGCTTTAGTGGAAATAGAAGATTTGTGAGCCATAAGAAATGCTCTGCCCCAGTCCTCCTCCGAGAGCACGATGCCCATCTCCTCTGAAAAGGAAGTTTATCTGTCAGAGGAAGAGCAGTTAGCATTTTATAAAGACCTGAAAGGGCTAGTTTTTCTGAGTGTTTACCCAGGCACCATCGTTCAAATAAAGTAGCCGGTCTTTGAATGTCAAGGATCGACTGACATCTGAAATAGAGGCTTCTAGGTTGATAATAATTGAACCTAGAAAACCTCGTAGTGCCCAGGTCACCCACCAGATCTTCATAACTTATCAGGGAGCTTCCAGAGATCACACTCGCAAAGACTGACTGGGCAGCGCCACTTCCCACAAGGCGGGGGAAAGGTAGCACTAACGATTCTGGGAACATTGGGTTGCCAAGAAGTGAAGAACAGGGACCCCCAGTGGTCAGTATGTTCATCCTGGAAGCAAAGGCCCTACAGACAGAGATTGATGTTTGTGTTACTATGGGGATGCTAGTGAGCAATTTCCTTCGGAGGATTGTTGGCGGGAGCCAAGGAAGGCCTGCCACTGGGGCTCTATAGAACAGCGGTTCAAGTTGAACCCATAATTTAGATTTCTCACTGCGAAAGGTGTCTAAGATGCGAACCGCTACCGCTGCTAAATAATAAGCGTGGAAGTCAGGAAGGGACAGACCACCCTCTGATTTCGGGCGTGGCAGGGTGGATTGGGCTATCCTAGGACGTTTATGCGCCCATACAAAATGGCTAACCAGCTGGCGCAAGGTCGTAAATAGGTACAGGAGACGAGGCAGGATATTCATTTTCAAGATGTTAATCCTACCAATCCAAGAAAAATCATGCCTGTCCCATTTCAGGAGGTCCTGCATAACAGTACGGAGCAAGGGAACAAAATTTAGATCAAAAGTCTTACCAGGGTCAGAGGGGATGTGCACACCTAGGTATGGGAAAGATTCCGTGGTCCAGGAGAACGAGAAGGATGATTTAAATTGATTTAGATCCTGACAAGGGATATTGAGACCCAAGGCTGTGCTCTTTGCCATGTTGATTTTATGGTTGCTAAACAAGCTATATTCCTCCAAGACCCTGAGCACAGCAGATAACGAGATATGAGGTTTAGTAAGGTATAGAAGTAAGTTGTCTGCAAAGGCCGAGCACTTCACCTGTAAATGTCCTGCTCGAACCCCATGTATAAGCGGATCGTCGCGTATGGCCTGCAGTAAATGCTCCATGGCAAGAATGTAAAGGATAGGGGACAAGGGGCATCCCTGCCTGGTGCCATTCCTGATTGCCACTGGGTCTGATAGAGAAACATTAACACGGGTTCGTGCCTGTGGGGACGTGTATAGAGCCAGAGTCCGACTCCTCATAATAGGGCCCATTCCAATTGCCTCCAAAATCCCAGACAGAAAAGTCCACGCTACACGGTCAAATGCCTTTTCGGGATCAAGGGAGAGAACCATGCATGGGATCCTCTCCTCCCGAATCTGATGCATGAGTGCAAAGGTCTTAAGCGTGTTGTCTCTCGCCTCCCTGGAGGGCACAAACCCCACCTGGTCAAGATGGATGAGTGTATCTAAGAGAGGGTTGAGACAGGTTGCGAGCATTTAGGCAAAAATTTTTGCGTCAGTATTAATCAGCGAAATCGGTCTATAGCTCTGGCATAGTGCTGGGTCCTTTCCTTTTTTAGGGATCACAGTAATGTGTGCAGTCAAAAAGGCTGCGTCGAAAGGAGACGTGGTGGAAACTGTATTAAATGCTGTGAGAAGAGCCCCAGCTAGTTCCCCTCCCAATGCCTTATAGAATGAGGCCGTATAGTCGTACGGGCCAGGACTCTTTCCTGAGGGCAGGGACGAGATTGCCAGCCTAAGCTCATCAGCAGAGAACGGTTCCTCCAGAGAGGCGAGAGACTGTGGAGGAAGACACGGAAGAGGTGTCTTAGACAGGTATGATCGTAAAAGTGAAACATAGGGTGGAAGGTCAGGATGGGTGTCTGGGCGTCGGAGGCTGTAGAGGTTGGAGTAATATTTGTGGAACACTGATAGGATCTCTTCAGTTAGGTGTACGATCTGTCCTTCTGAGTTCTTGATCGCTGGAACAAAAAGGGAAGCTCTTTTATCTCGAAGCGCACGGGCCAAAAAGTTACCCGGCTTGTTGCTCCAAGTATAAAAGGAGCTAGAGCAGAGGTAACGATACCTTTTATGTTTGTGCTCCTTTAAGGCATTTTTATTACTTTCTGCAAAGTCAGAAGTTTACATCCATTTCATTAGTATTTGGTAACATTGCCCTTAAACTGTATGACTTGGGTCAAACATTTTGGATATCCTTCCACAAGCTTCTCAAAATAGTTGGTAGGAATTTTGGCCCATTCCTCCTGACAGAACTGGTGTAACTGAGCCATGTCTGTAGGTCGCCTTTCTCGTACCTGCCTTTTCAGCTTTGCCCATACGTTTTCAATAATATTGGGATCAGGGCTTTGTGATGGCCAGTCCAAAACATTGACTTGGTTATCCTTAAAGGGGTTGTCTCGCTACAAAGAATAGCTTTCAAATTGTAGGGAACACAAAATAAAGACATTTTCCAAATATATTGCTTTGTTCCTCTTTTTTTCCCTAAGGAGATACAAGTGAATTTATGACCTCCTTGGCTGTTTCAGTTCCCTCAGTAACCGACCTGTAAACAGTTCTCCCCCTGCTGTTTGTTCAATGAGATAACAGTGAGTGACGTCATCACACAGGTCACAGCAGTGTCCTGTGCTGCTCAGCAGTAAAATGCTTGATTTATGTAAAATAAACAGAACTGTAATTAGGGCTTTTGTTTTGGGGATCAGATAAGAAGTCCTGTTAGTAGTTTGAGAAGCTAATCTGATCTAATCAGCATCTGAAAGCACAGCATGGCATGGAGCTGTACAAGCACTGAACTTATGCAAATGAGTCAGTCTGAACCAGGAAGTGACAGAGTATTTCATTCATACATTCTCTGAAACTCTGAAGGGAGACAACTCCTTTAAGCCACTTTGTAACCAGTTTGGCGGTATGCTACGGGTTATTGTCCATTTGGAAGACCAATTTCTGCCCTACTTTAATTTCCTGGCTGATGCCTTGAGATGTTGCTTCAGTATTTCCACATAATCTTCTTTCCTCATGATGCCATCTATTTTGTGAAGTGCATCAGTCCCTCCTGCAGTGAAAAAAATCCCCCACAACATGAGCTGCCACCCCATCTTTCACAGTTGGGATGGTATTCTTAGGCTTCTAAGCTTCCGCCTTTTTCCTCCACAGCGAAACAGTTCAATATTAATTTTGTCAGACCACAGGACATGTCTGCAAAAATGTAGGTCTTCGCTCCTGTGTGCATTTGCAAATATTAATCTGGCTTTTATATGTTTCTTTTAGAGTAATGGTTTCTTCCTGGCAGAGTGGCCTTTCAGTCTATGTTGATACAGTACTCGTTTGACTATGGATAATGACACAATCTTACCAGCTTCCGCCAGCATCTTCACAAGGTCTTTTGCTTTTGTTCTTGGCTTGATATGCACATGTCGGACCAAAGCACATTCATCTCTAAGACACATACCCGTCTCCTTCCTGAGCGGTATGATGGCTGGACATTCCCATCTTGTTTGTACTTGTGTATCATTGTTTGTACAGATGATCAAGGCACCTTCAGCTATCTGGAAATTACACCCAAGGATGAACCAGACTTGTGAAAGTCCACAATTCTCTTCCTGATATCTTGACTGATTTCTTTACACTTTCTCATGATGTTACACACAGAAGCAGTGTGTTTCTGGTGTGAATTAAAATACATCCACAGGTGTATCACTAATTAACTCAGATGTTGGCAATAAACCTTTCAGAAGCTTCCAAAGACATGACGTCACCATATGGGCTGTCCCAAATTGTTTAAAGGCATACAAATCCTAGTGCATGTAAACTTTTGACTTTGCAAAAAGTAATAAAAATGTCTTAAAAAAATTCTATCTCTCTCATTATTTTGGCATATATATTGGATGACCACATGACACGCTAAGGTATTTATATAAGTGAGCCAGTAGAAAGGGGCCTGGCACCTAATTGTTTATATTGTAGAGGACATTGTGGCCAGCACTCACGAGCCAGGAGCTGGGGGTTGAGAAAGAATGGTGCGATATGTATATATAGCTCATCTCAGGACGGGGATGCATCTGGAGTTCTGGACTCAGGACAATGGCTATAATTCGCAATATTGGCAATAAATCTGCAGTTTATGCAGATTTTGATGGGGAAATTTAACATTTCCATATTTCACATCATATTCTGCAACAAAATTTGATTTGATTGCCTCTGTTCATTTAGCTGTGAATATGTTGTGGTTTTCATATTGTGGAAAATTTTCAAAATTTCAGTTCCATGTGTAAGCATCCAATAGATGTCTTCATAATTGTTTCTCTTTGAAAACATGTTAACACATGCATTTGGGGCTTGCATTTATTTTTCACCTGTTCACATAAGGGATAAATAATTTATAGTGCTCTAACATGCTATGTGAAAGGAAATTGATCATTTCACACTGAACATCTGGCTATCACATCAGAACATTTTACATTGAAGTTTCAGTTCTTATGTAAAAGGTTAAAGGAGTTTTCTTATAAAGAAATCTTCTTTAAAACAAAAGCCTCTAACCCCCAGCGAGCACTCATTTGCATTTAATATATTGAAATTTGTAACTAGAATGGGCATTTCACATTTAGGACTCTGGGAAAGATGGGTGATTTTTTTTTCTCTGTCTCTTTCTCTCTCACACAGTGATATATCTTACAGATTATTACACCTCTGACCTCTACAGATCTGCAGAATAAAACTATACACTTTATCTGTTTGTGTTTACGTGGGACTGCAGATCTGTGTAGCAATTTTTTTTACCTGGGGCTGCACAGTATAGCTGTTCTCTCTCCGTATGCAATTTGTATGGGACTGCTGTGTTCTCTTTCTGATTTACGTGGGACTGCACATGATCTCTCTCTCTCTCTGCTGGAGGACCTCTGATCGCAGTCAGTGAATGACAACCTATTCTGCACAGTACATTGCCTCAGCTGCTGCAGGACCTCTGATTGCCGTTAGTGAACTTTTTCCTGACAGTTATTGCCCCAGTGTGCAGGACCCCTGATTGAGTCAGTGAATGACAACCCGTCTTTTCACAGTTTTATTGCCCCAGCTGCTGTGACTTGATTTCAGTATGACAACTTGTCCTGCACAGTTCATTGCCTCAGCTGCTGCAGGACCTCTGATTGCAGTCAGTGACGGACACCCTGTCTTGCACAGTTCATTACCTCAGCTGCTGCAGGACCTCTGATTGCAGTCAGTAAATTACAACCTGTCCTGTACAGTTCATTACCTCAGCTGCTGCAGGACCTCTGATTGCAGTCAGTGAATGACAACCTGTCCTGCATCTCTCTCTCTCCTTATACATACATCCCCCTGTGCGTTCCCGTCCATGACCTATTCACTGCATCTCCTTAGCCTGTGCGGGACTGAACGCTCAGCCGACAGCCAGTAATGCTTTAGCTGGACGTAACCTGACCTGGGCTCAAACACCGCTGCTAAGCACAAATAAAGCAGCGCGTTCTCTTAAACCATAGTACTTTGCATTTACATGCTTACATTTTGGGTCCCCTCATTTTAAACTATGATCTTTGTAGTGAGACAACCCCTTTAACTGATCACTTACTGAGAATTCACTAATAAAATACATACAGAGGAGATGTATTCTCAGCTTCAATAAAATAATCGAGACCAGCTACCTATAGAAGGCTATGAAGAGGGGAGTCTGCTCTTCTATATCTATTTTAATACACACACAGCAACCACAGGGAGGACATTATTCAGCAGTATTGAGGGCATGCTGTTCTGGAAGTACTGGGTTAAGACAATAAAACATTTACTAGAGTCAGCAGGCACTCTATAGGTAGTAATAGAAAAAAAATTAAAAACTCACCTCTTCTCATTCACATATCAAGAAGCAGCCTGGTCTTCCTGCTGCTGTCTGCCACAGGCGGCGTGCTACAGTGGAAGATGTACAAACAGTTGAAAAGCTGCACTGGCCTGGGTATCCTGGGATTCCAGGTCATGCAGCAAACCTAATATCTACTACTATCTCACTGGATACTGGATGGTAGGAAGGTCTGAAGCGGTGAACTCTTAGGTGTTTGCTAGGACTGTACAGATAAAGTCTGCTTGACAGGGAGAACCAGGGCCGGGACAAGGCATTTTGGTGCCTGCCAGTACTCAATGCCCCCCCTCGCTCCCCAAAATGCCCCATCCCAATCTTCGCCCTGCGCAGGCACCCTCGCCCCCCCCCCTGCACGTATCTCCCCTGCCACTCTGTCCCTGCAAAACACTCCTACAAACAAGACCAAAACTATTACTACTAAGATTCAAATAATTCTGCCAGACCCTGACCAAACGCGACCCCCACATGTGACTATCAGTTGTACACAGGCTCTACAGATATATACCACCGCCATACAGTGACCATATAGTGGTAGATACTAGTTGTAGGTAGGCTCTGCAGACATATAAGTGATTACACTGCAGTTGTGTTTAGTGACTCACCGGAGACGTCTTTTCTGATCAGCGTCGTTCACTTTCCCTTTTCTTCTCCATCCGGTTCACACCTTCATGCTGATTGCTCCCGGCCAATACTCGTCCCTGAGATTTGGACACAAATATCTTAGAATCCTCACATTTCCAGCAACTCCTTACTTATAGGTATATAAGTCCCCTCAGTTAGATAGGTATATAGGTCCCTGCAATTAGACAGATATATATGTCCCCTCAATTAGGCAGGTATATATAGGTCCCCATCAGTTAGGCAGGTATATAGATATGCCCTCTCAGTCAGGCAGGTATATAGATATATATGTCTCCTCAAATCAGGCAGGTATATAGATATTGTACCCTTAGACAAGTAGATATATAAATATAGGGTCACTCAGGCAGGTATATAGGGGCAGTCAGACAGGTATATAGGGACACTGAGGCAGGCATATAGGGGCAGTCAGGCAGGCATATAGGGGGCACTGAGACAGGCAGGCATATAGGGGCACTGAGACAGGCAGGTATATAGGGGGCACTGAGGCAGGCAGATATATAGTGGGCACTGAGGCAGGCAGGTATATAAGGGCACTGAGGCAGGCAGGTATATAGAGGCACTGAGACAGCAGGCAGGTATATAGGGGGCACTGAGACAGGCAGGCAGGTATATAGGGGCACTGAGGCAGGCAGATATATAGGGGCATTGAGTCAGGCAGGCAGGTATATAGGGGCACTGAGGCAGGCAGGCAGGTAAATTTTAGGGGATCTGAGTAGAGCAGTTAATATAGCAGCATTGAGGCATGGCAGGAAGGTATAGTAGGGTGTACTGAGGCAGGCAGGCAGTATATATAGGGGCACATGAGGCAGGAGGCATATAGGGGGCCTGAGGCAGGCCAGGTATATAGGGGCTCTGAGGGCAGGCAAAGGCTAGATATATGGGCCAACTGAGGCAGGCAGGTATATGGGGCACTGTAGGCAGGCAGGTTTTATATATGGCTTGAGTGCTTTCTATATAGGTAGGCAGGTATATAGGGGCCTTGAGGCAGGCAGGCAGGTATATAGGGGGTACTGAGGCAGGCAGGCAGATATATAGGGGCACTGAGGCAGGCAGGTATATAGGGGGCACTGAGGCAGGCAGGTATATAGGGGCACTGAGGCAGGCAGGCAGGTATATAGGGGCACTGAGGCAGGCAGGCAGGTATATAGGGGGTACTGAGGCAGGCAGGTATATAGGGGCACTGAGGCAGGCAGGCAGGTATATAGGGGCACTGAGGCAGGCAGGTATATAGGGGGTACTGAGGCAGGCAGGTATATAGGGGCACTGAGGCAGGCAGGCAGGTATATAGTGGCACTGAGGCAGGCAGGCAGGTATATAGGGGCACTGAGGCAGGTAGGCAGGTATATAGGGGGTACTGAGGCAGGCAGGTATATAGGGGCACTGAGGCAGGCAGGCAGGTATATAGGGGCACTGAGGCAGGCAGGCATATAGGGGCACTGAGGCAGGCAGGTATATAGGGGGTACTGAGGCAGGCAGGTATATAGGGGCACTGAGGCAGGCAGGCAGGTATATAGGGGGTACTGAGGCAGGCAGGTATATAGGGGCACTGAGGCAGTTAAAAATAACAACACTTATACTCACCTTACCTGCTTCCCGGCCGAGCGCTCCTCTTCTGCGGGACACTGGCGACATCATCACGCATTCGCCAGCGCCGGGACGCTCCTCCCGTAGCTCCTTGGGCGCACGGCCTATGACGGGCCGTGCGTCTGAGGAGAGGCAACGTCGCGATGCCATCACTTCATCGCGACGCTGCCCAGCGGAGCAGCACGGGGCCGCGGCGGGTCCTCGGCGCTGTGAGGACCAGGCGGCCCCGCTGTGTCGGACCCGGACTGTCTGCGGAGCAGGGAGCGGTCGCTCTCTGCTCGGCAGAAGCCCGCAGCTGTATGTGCGTCCAGCAGATGCACATACAGATACCGCCGGCGCTTCAGGCCCACGGTAGCGGCCTGGAGCCCGGGAGGTTCGGGGCCCCTGCCTGCGCCCCTTAGGGACAGGAAGAGGTAAGTGCCCTAAACGATCGCCTACCTCTGCCTACCAGTCGTCCCGGCCCTGGGGAGAACCACCATCAGTCCAGTGGTGATGCGCTGAAACCCAGGAGCGGCTGTATTTTGATCTTGTCTTGACGATAAGCAAGATCTCTATCCTGCATGGTATGTAGTAAGCTGCAGTGATTTCTGGATGCCAGACAGGCCCGTAATGTTGCCTATATAGTAGGGCCTGAAATGTGGCCTAGGGAGAGAGTTCTGACTTGTGCTGTAACCCCTTCAACAGTGCGGTAAGCAAGTGGGCAGTAGAAAGGGTGGTGAACTGGGGTTCCTAACAGTGGTGCCCAGGAAATTCAGACTATCCCCTAGGTAGTAGAGGAGGGTAACCAGGGACAAATGTGAGAGGGGCTCCTAAGCTTTTCCATCAAGACTTCTCTGGCACTATATGTGAAGAAATAGTAAATCCGATCTGTTGGACTTACATTTTGTCTTAAGTTGTTCTGTTAACGCAAGGGAAATAGCTCATATTAGACACTGCACACATCACATATGGTGCTCAATTACATTCTAGGTTAGATAGGAGCATGAAATTCACTGATTAAATGAAAATCTCCTAAGCAAAGCAAATTCAAAACAACAATGTATTTGGCAATAATCTTTATTTACCTTTGCCTACATGTTTAAATGTAATTATTGTGGTGAAAAAAACCTTTACCTATATTGTTAAATGCTAAAATTCACCACCAAAAAAAATGAACACATATTATTGTGCTCAGCAATATTGTGCTCAGCAATTATTGTGCTCGTTTCTAGGCTGAGATCAGATAGAATTACAAATGTTGTATGACATATTCAGTTTAAGGGAGTTTGTACCCAAAAATGAAAATTGTCTACAGTTGTGCAATAAAAAAATACATATTCACCTTTGTACTCACCTCTATCCCAGCCAATGGTGTCCCTTGGTCTCTGTTGACTTCCTGTTTGGTGGTTGGTATACGACCATTGCAGCTAGCAGTCATGTGAGATTTCACTGACATTGCTGCTAACAGGGCATGAACAAAGCATGAGCAGTGATGTCAGTGGAATGACACATGATCGCTGAAGCCACTGATTGGCTGTAACAATCACATGCCGACAGCAGAACAGGAAGTCATCACAGACCGGGGAACACCACCAACAGCTGCAGTGCAGAAACATCAGTAAGTACAAAGGTGAGTATGAATTGTTTTATGTTTTATTGCACAGCTCGAGCCAATTTTTATTTTTAAGGTGAACAACCCCTTTAAATTAGTGCAGTTTAGGTTTGTTGGCTCCTTTAAAAGGGAGATGTTCGCAGGTCTAGTAATGTGGGTGCTAGAAATGAGTAGCATTTTGTAGCATAGAACTAACTTCTGCAAGATCAGATGAATTAGTAACGCTTAAAAGAAAACTGTTTCCTTTTTTCTTCTCTATTTTATGTATGGTGTTGCTTAACCTAGCACAGTATTAATCTCAGTTTCAGTTCCTGTTAACATTCAGCATACAGATCAAGAAAAATGTTTCTACGAACATGGTCAATATCAGAAGAAAGCAGGGACACTCTGGAAGAAAACATTCAAGGACAAACATTTAATATCAATGACAGTTTTCTGCATCCTAAGAGTGTCATTGAAATAAAGAGTAGGAAACTACACGTAGATAACATAATAATATAAATAATAATAATAATAATAATAATAATAATCTTTATTTATATAGCGCCAACATATTGCGCAGCACTGTACAATGTAGAGGGTATAATTACAGACAAAGACAGACATTACACAGTGAAAGCTACTTACAGGTGAGACACAAGGTGTGAGGGCCCTGCTCGCAAGAGCTTACAATCTAAGAGGGTGCCTGGGGGAAACAAAGGGGGAGAAGTGCTAAATTTACAATGCCCAGCCATGCTTTATAAATATGGGGAGGTTTACATAAAAATTTGGTGAAACCTGCCACCATGACTGTACATCTATATACAGATAAGTACCTGTGAGTGCCCTATTTGTAGGGAGTGACAAATGTGTGTGATAGAAGGTGGGGGTTAACAATTAGTGGTTTTGGTAGGCCTTTGCCTGAGAAGATGTGTTTTCAGGACACTCTTAAAACTGCCAAGGCTGGGATTGTGCCTGATGGTACGTGGATGTTCCAGAGAATGTGTGCAGCACGTGCAAAATCTTGAAGACGGGCATGGGAGGTTCGGATGATTGTAGTCTGTAGTTTGATGTCCATAGTTGAGCGGAGAGAGCGGGCAGGGTGGTAGACAGAGATGAGGGAGGAGATGTATGGGGGTGCAGCACTGTGGAGAGCTTTATGAGTGAGAGTGATTAGTTTATGCTGTATTCTGTACTGGATGGGCAACCAGTGCAGTGACTGACACAGGGTAGAGGCATCAGTATAGCGGCTGGACAGAAAGACAAGCCTGGCTGCTGCATTCAGGATAGATTGGAGAGGGGAGAGTTTACAGAGAGGGAGACCGATACTGGATACCAGAGTAAAATGCACTGAAGTTACTGGCAATATTTGCATCCCTACTTTACATATATTCTGAAGAGGAATACAAACACAAAGCTGAGTATGGACACGTGTAAAAATGATCGCATAAAATATCAGACAGCGTTTGGTTGGTGGCTCCCACCTTACACAGTGTGGGATAGGTCCACCAAAGTATGAAATGATCCCGCAAAGGTCTAGGCTGACACATTAGTGGCCAAAGATAGCCAGCAGATGACTTCTTATTTGCCTCTAGGAAGTTTATATCTTATAATTAGTTTGCAAATGACCTATTAGACACTACAGATGATATGTGTTGTGTGCACAATAATAGCAAAGCTTATAATGTAATTAAAAATAGATGTGCACAGGTCCTTTATAGATGGTTGAAGGTGGGTCCTAACAATAATCTTCCGTGGATGAACTGACAATGCTCACACCGTAAAGTTGCTTTAAGTTGAATGCAAACCCTTAAGAGTGAAATTGTTTCCGGCCCCTTATTCTGAGTGAGAGAGGCAGGAATGCATGCTCCCGTGAATATGACTGGGGGCCGGACAGAATGTAATTTAGTAGAGCCGTCAGCCAATGAAATGCAAGGAGGTGGGATCCGTCCGGCACTGGGGAACAGTGTTTACACAAAACGAAGATAAGGCAGACTGTGAAAACAAAACAGCTTTGCTAAAACATTAATTGCAAAGTTGCTTGTTTTCCTGTCCCCTTATTCTGGACCCTTTAATGAAATGAACAACCCCTTTTTAAAGGGAGTTCACATGGTGTATAGCGGTGCATGCCTGTGTGCGCCGCTATACGCCGCCTGTTTGAAAGTACATGCTGGCCAGCTCCCATTGACCTGTACTTTCCCCGGCGGGCAAGCACAGGAAATATGTTTACATGTTTTTTAATTTTTTTCTCCCCACGCAGTTCTGTGGTATGTTTATAAAAGACAAATTTGAAAATCTGATCAAAATCACCTAAATGGTTTTTAGGGTTGGGCAGACCAAAGACAGCGTCAAACACGAAAAAAGGGTTCAAAGATTTAATGGGAAACAACGTATTTCTTGTGGAAAAACGTCTTCCTTTCCCCTACTCAATCAAGAAAAAAATAATTTAAATTAAAAAAACCCAAAAACAAAATGGGAGGTTAAATTGATTCAAAACAATCAACAATCAAAAAAAATCATACTGTGGCCCTAAAAAAAATCTAATCAAGTAGAATATCATTACCATCACTTTTCAAATCTGATTAATGAAAATTAAAAAAAATTTTTTCTGGCTATAACATAATCCCAATTAAAAGGAGATGTGAACAAACCAGTGTTCTTGACTGTAAGACGAAATCTGAACTATGGAGGCCTATGTAGTCCAAAGAGATATGGTTCGCACACCCAAAACATGGCATTTTGGAAAATTGGTGAACACAGAACAAATAA
>JAODAL010056435.1:0-23291 GCA_025379985.1 Phyllomedusa bahiana | reverse complement strand
CCTGCTATGCTCCTATTTGGCAAGTGAAGAAACTAGAGTAAAGCAGAGCACAATATGGGGTGGACAATTCATAAAAAGGGGAATAAAAAGGTGTCGGAAAAAAGGTCCGATTAGGCATGCAATGGAAAAAACCAGTATTGAACGAACTGAACTAAGAAAATGTGCAGCAAGGTTCCTCTCCCACACATATCTACAACCGACTGGCAGGGAACAAGGTAGAGACAAGGCGCTACAGAAGAGGAATAGGCGGGGGCCACACACTAAGGCCATGTTCACACGGCTTATTCGGGCGAAATTTAGTCCGTAATTACCGCCTTTGTGCCCTTTTAGGGTAATTCGTCCCAGTGACTGGGTAATGCACATTCTAAAGAATTTTGCTTACGTCTCCTCCCCTCCCCGGGCGAATCCGCCGGGCGGGGGAAAATTGACAGGTTTTTAGGGGGTTTTTTTCGCCCCGTAGCAATGACTGTTTTTGGGCCCGAAAGTGGGGCCCCCCCTCGCCCCCCGCCCCCCGCCTCCCCCCGGCCCACAGGTAACGCGGGGGGGAATTAGCCCCGAGTTACCGTGTGAACATGGCCTAATAGTTACTTAAAGAGCTGTTCCCACGAAGCAAAGTCTACTGCAAGCCAACCGTGCATGTGAATGAGGGCAGTGGCACGTGCAGCCGTCCTCCCCTTTCACTACTCTGGGAGGTCCATATATAGCTGTGCACTCGGCTATATTCAGGAGCTCCCATAGAGGTGAATGGCGAAGATGGCCGCAAGCTCGCAACTAGTTGACAGCCAACCTGTGCACCTCTTTAATAGTAATGTATATAAATTACAGAGTGGACGTCGCACTTATGAGTTACTACTGGAGTACGGCCCCTATTCCTCTTCTGTTGTGCCCTTTTCTACCCTATTGGGCAAGTTCTATGGTTTTGCGTCTCAGTGTTTGTGTTTTGTTATTCGGTTCTCCCTGTTGTACAGACAATGGAACTTCTCACACCCTACTGCATATTTCAACTATAACATTTCCTTAAAGGGGTGTCCTACAAAGCAACATTTTTGTATAAAAGTGGCTCATGGCTAGTTACAAGCAAAGGTGACACATAATGAGGAGGGTGGCACTTGCAGTCGTTCTTCCCATTCATTTCAATGGGATTTCTGAATATAGGTGAGAGAGTATGCTCGGCTATATTCATAACTCCCATAGAAATGAATGGGGAAGACAACTGCAAGCGCCGCCCTCCTCATTATGTGTCACGTCAGCTTGCAGCTAGCAAAGAGCTGACTTGTTATGTGGATGCTCCTTCAAAGGAACACCCTTTCAATTTTTTACCTCCTAAGACTTTGTTTGTTCACCCAAGTAGCCCTTGGTATTCCCTGGTCAGCATTAGGTCCACCTCTCACGCCTCCTTTCTTTTACATGGCTTCTCAGTCCACCTCTAGCGCTCTCTTTTGACATGGGAGATAGATTTAGGGGACATGTTGTCACAGGCGTAGGATCTATACACTATTCCCATAGATTATCAATTGCAGTTTATCAGGAAACATAGTGGCCCACTGGTTAACGCTGGGGTTCTAGGTTTGAATCCAACCAAGGGCAACATCTGCAAGAAGTTTGTATGTTCTCTCCATGTTGAAGCAAAGAAGACACCAGTTCACCCAATTCAATGGATAGGATGCACGGACTCAGGGCTGGGACAAGGTATTCTAGTGCCCTAGGAAAATAAGGCAAAAAGCACCTCCACAATGGGAAGATTCAGCCCACTCCATGCCTCTTTGTGCCCCCTTTTCCACCTGTGAAGAAGTGGGGCCCTAGGCGGTTACCTATCTTCACCTACCTATCATCCTGGCCCTGCACGGACTAGTGGCAAATCCAGCCACAATGGAAAAAGTGAAAGAAAACTCAAAAACGTATTTAAATCCACTGATAAAAGCAGAACGTGGAGTATTACGAAAAGGATAAGACACAAGAATATAACTAATATATAATATAGTTACATAGTTAGTACGGTTGAAAAAGACATATGTCCATCAAGTTCAACCAAGGGTGGGGAAAAAAACAAGGGTGTCTTGTCCTTTGTGTACTAATCCATGTTCTGTTTTTATCACTGGGTTTAAATAAACTTTTGAATTGTTATGGGAGCTGGACAAACTTTATTTTTTATGTTCTCTCAATGTTAGCATGGGCATCCTCCCACATTCTAAAACCATAAAATTTAGATTGTGAGCCCCAATATGGACAGTGAGCAATGACAACCTCTGTACAATAGTACAGAAAATGTCAGTGCTAAAAAAAAAACAAGTTTTAAAATTTAGAACAGGTGGTATAGTGCCCCCTCATTTTTATGTGGTAATATACAAGGGGTAAACAGCCATTCCTGAAGATGAAATGCAGATTAAGGAACATTACAGCACTACTTCTTCCCAATAGGAGTACACTCTTTAAAGGGGTTGTCTCACTACATTGATTCTTCTCACCTCAGTCCTGTTTTCTTGGTTTCATTTTGAATTCAAGGGCGGGTTTACTCACTTCTACTAGGCAGCCATAGAAGCCAGGTCTGTAGCTATAGCAACTAGTGCTGCCATAGAAGCCAGGTCTGTAGCTATAGCTACTAGTGCTGCCATAGAAGCCAGGTCTGTAGCTATAGCAACTAGTGCTGCCATAGAAGCCAGGTCTGTAGCTATTCATCGTAGTTTTTCCACGATATTCTGATGGATACCATGAATAGAGACAAAGATGTGGTGTGATCTGCCCCATACATTTGCTCTCTTGTTCTTTATAGCTCCTTTGCTGTACCCACTGTTTTTTTATTCCCTCTTTTATCCATCACTTATTAGTTTACGTCTTTCTTTATTTAGTGTTTTTGCTTTTTCTCCATCTTTAGCTTTTCCGGGTCCCCTAAGGGCGCATCCCCACGGCATAGGACAAATACCATCCGGTTTGCCGGCCGGTATTTGTCCTGTTTTGCGCCCGTCCCCACGGCCGCGGGGGGGACGGCTTTTCTCCGCGATGAGTGGAGAATAGCCCTCCCATTGAGAAGCACAGAAGATGCGTGCTTGCTCAATGTTTTGCCGCCGGACGGAAAACCCGTGCAGTGGGGACATGGCCTAAGTCTCTCTCACTTTGATAATATTTTATTCCTTCCAGAAACCAGTGTAGATTTTAAGTTTCTTCTTCGATATTTTATAATTCGTGTACAATTGTCATCTTTGTCCTCTTGCTCATACCTGATTCTTCCTCAACTTTTTGCTTTGTTTTCCTCTTGTACCCGACGATCGGCATCCACCTCATGGTGGGTTTTGCCATCCTCTGGATCAACACAGTAAGAGTCTAGACTGGACTTGTAGAACTGTATTAATTTTTTACCTTTTTGGCTGTGCTACTCTATTTTTGCTTTTCTACATCATTGATTATTTAACATGTTTACTTTCATTTTTTGGTGAGTTGAAGGGAGTTTTCCTTTTTTACATCTTTTATCTTAGAACTTCCTTTGCATCTTTTCCCATTTGGATTCAGTTTTTACTATTATTTTATTGCTTTCATCAACCCAAAAGTACAGCTTAAGGTTCTTCTCCAATGTTGTTTGACATTCACAGTTGTCGTCTTTGCCTTCTTGCTTTTCTGCATTTTTGCTCTCTGATTCTTGGCTAACTTTTTGCCTTTTTTCCCCCCTCTAGTATGGGGCAATGGCCATCTGCACATCTTTCTTTTCTTTAAGTTTTTTGCCTTCTACTAATCTTTAGGTTTTTTGCTTCTGATGAGTAAGACATTTTTTCTTTTTCCTCTCACAGGGGTTTTTGTCTTCCTCTGAATCATCAACACTGTACGGTTATAAGTTGGGTTTAATGTATGTATTTTTCAACCTTATAAAAACCAAATTGCTCCAGCACTCGGATAGGTATATTAAAAAATGAAAAAACTTAATTGGTCCCATCATATAAAAGTTTGAAATAAAAAAAAACAAAATAATGATCACAGAAAAAACACAGTTAACGCGTTTCAGGTTTAGCTTGTAACCCTTAATCGTACGTGACCTGAAACGCGTTAACTATATTCATTCTGTGATCATTTAGGGTGACATGTCCCAACACGCCAATGCCAGTTTTTTGGTCTATTTTGCGCCAAAACCACTTTTGACACCATATTCTTCATGTGAATGAACTGTCGTACACCAAAACTAGGCGCATTATACGCCGGGCACGACACTTTGTAATACGCCTAAATATGGTGCGCTGAGCGCCCCCGTCGGGCAATGCGCCTATTGGGGCACATTACATATGTTTTGCGCCTCCGTCGGGCAGTGTGCCTCGATACATTTACCACCAATAGTATGCTATGTGCTGTGAGTTACGCAGTGCGCCTTTTTTTGACGCGATTCGCCTTTTTAGGCGCATTAAGTTATCTATGCAAGGTATACCTGACGTCAGTTTTTGGAAATGATCGGAGTTTCTGGCGCACTTTACACTGATTTAATGCGCGTAAAACTGCCATGGATACGCCACTTTTCTGACATGTCGCCCTTTGTTTTTTATCTCAGATTTTTATATGATGGAATCAATAAATTGTTTTCACTTTTAATATACCTATCCGAGTGCTGGAGGAATTTGGTTTTTCCTTGGATCAATCGTGTGCACCTGTGGCCGGGTGATATATTCCGTGCACCGGACGCCAGATTATAGGAATCAAACAAGTAGGAAGTGGTGAGCGAACTACAACCTCTTGTTTTTTAGTCGCTTATAAACTATGTACCTATGTAAAGGGTCGTTCACATTGCATTTTTTGTCTCCATTTAGGGAATTATGCAAAAACCGTTCCAACCACTTTGATCCTGTATTTTTTAGGATTCTTCTTATTTTGTCATTTATTTACAGTCAACATCTTTGCCCTATTGATAATTTTTCTTTCCCTTTTTGCTTCTCTCTATTCGTACTCTTGAGAATTTAGAATGTTTCTTTCCCTTTTTGCTTTCTTTTTTTTTTCGATGTTTACTCTTGCAGATTTCAGCTTCTTCTTTACTTTTTTCATTGTTCTCTATTTTTACTCTTGATTATTAATAATAACAATAAATGAAAAACCTAATAAACCAAAAAGAAAAAAAAAAAATCTATTAGGAATTATCGGCATTTTGTTGTTCGGTCTTTAACTACTTATCAAACTAGACATCCGGATTTGCAAAAACACAGGTGCAGAAGATGTTAAAGTTTTTGAAACCTCTTTTCAGGAAGAAAAACACTTGAAGCCAAGAAAAGGAAGAGTTCCAGGGTGAGCGGATGAGGCGACGAGATGGTAGAGGATAGGTAAACGGGAAAGCAGAGAAGGGGGCGACAAGAATAGACAGGGGGAGAATGAGAAGGAGAGGAGGAAGGGCTGGAGAGGGAGTCACTGACTGAGACGCATGCTGCAGCCCAGTGATATGTTTGAGCAGAGAGGGAACAGCACAGTGTGACTGGGAGGAGGGACACACGGCGGAGACACTGGGACACACACACTGAGTGTAAGCTGGACGAGGATGAGGAGGCAGAGGAGCACACAGAGGACACAAGCACAGTGAGTGTTGGATGGATTGCGGGCAAACTGAGACAGCTGCATGCGTATGGGGTCAGGACATGATGTGCACAGGGAGCTGCACTGCAGCCTGGGGTGCAATAAGGGGATGCATTGGGGGGTCATAGTGGTATAGTATGGATTGCAATGGCATGGTATATAGAGCAACCACTGCTATGTTATGTCCTTCCTGAACATATCATGCAAGCTGGAGGGTAGACAGATAACCCATACATAACCTAGCCTTTCAGCAGCACGGTGTAGAGGAATGCGTGCATGCCTTGTTGTGTTGGTCGTATTGTATTCACACCTTTTGACAATGACTGCAATAGCTCTGCATGTGCAATGTGTACAGAAGACTTCAGGGCATGTGTTTTTTTTTCTCGTTCTTCCTGCACAAAAAATAAAGCCAAAGAGCAACATACGGCAATGCAACCAACAAGCACCATAAGATAGAGCGGAAGCAAAACACATGTAGCCGGCCATCAACTACACATTATGATGATTTCAAAGCTTTGCAAAAAGTAATACGCTGCAAAACAGAACATCAAACACACGGCGCTAATAACAGTATATCACGCTCATAGGCAGTCAATACATGACATCACACAGAGCCTGCTACTAACAGGATTTCATGCTTCATTTAGTAATAGGGGCATATTATATGTCAAGTCTAATAACAGTAGTAAATCATCCTCACTAGGTTACATTGAGGTTCGTTACAAACGCTTACGATTTTGTCCCGCTAATTCATTAACGCAACGGTCGTTGAGCTGCCATTAATACCTTTTGCTACAATGGGAAATATTTTACCATTATAGTAAAATAAAACGCTTTCTGGAATTTTTTTCTTAAATATATTCCAAATTTTCATTGCCATTTGCCGTCAGATGATAGCAAATTCCATATGTGTAATGTATGCAATATGACTTTAGCTTAGAATAGCATATAAAATCAAATGCATGTAACATTGCCTCCTTGGGATGCATGCAAGGAGGCAATGTTACATGCATTTGATTTTATATGTTATTCCAAGCTAAAGTCACATTGCATGAAAATGATTAATTTCAATTATTCACTTACAACAAGGGTGGACTATTAGATATTAGACATGGAGCCAGATGTGCCATTGTAATTTTCTGCAGACACAAGTAGGCATAGCCGGGGCCAAGGAATATAAAAAAATGTGGCCTCTGTATAGTTTCAAAAGTAATTACATAAAAAATGACTTGGGAACAAATGCGAGGGCTGTTAATAACATAGTGCATAGAGCTCTGGCGGATCTTACCTTGACAATAAATGACAAACAGAATTCAGTAACACATTATGCACAATGCTTACCAGCCAGGTTGTCAGCTGCAATGAAAATGCCAGCACAGGCGGCTGACGAGTCTTACTTTACTATACTGCTGAGAATCAATTGAGCCTCATTAATGCTGTTAGGAAAATGTCTGCCACTTTTTGTGTGTTTTGCTCATAACATGTAACAGCTGGGCTCGTGTTTGTGCCTATGGGTCGTCCAGACATAATAAATCCTCCATATGTAGCACTGATTATGTCTACAGCCCTCCCCATTCTAGGCTGGGGTCTGAGGAAGCAGCATTCATGTTGTTGATATGCTATATAGGGCTTTGTATGTACAGCAATGAAATGCAAAGGAGTGAAAACATACCAGGAATTGTGCTGGCTATAAATGGTTGAGACATTGTTAGGAGGTCCAGCCTGATGAATACTTAAAATGATCTACAAGGAAGCGGGAAACCTCTGGTGAGCCTCTGATTATGGTGGGCCCCTGGGCATGGTGGGTCTGGGGCTGCTTTCCATGGAGAAAGGTAGAGAGGAAGAAAGCAAGAGGCGTGTGCAGTATGTGGAGACATGTAAATTAGCTGAAGAATGGGCCACAGCTTCACTGGTGGGCTCCCAGAATCAGTTTCAGTGGTAGGCTGCCGGAATCAACATTGCTGGTGGGTCCTAAGAATCATTTCCACTAATGGCGCCAAAAATCAACTCAATGGTGGGCATCACAGTTCCAAGAATTAAAACCAATGAGGGGTCCTAAGAATCAACATGACTAGTGAACAACAAGAATCAACTCCACTGGTAGGGACGAAGAATCAACATCATTGGTGGGTCCCAAGTTTAAACACCACTGGGGGGGTCCCAAAAATCAGCATCACTGGTGGGCATCAAGAATCAACTCCGCTGTTGGTCCTCAGGAATCAACACACTGCTGGGCCACAAGAATCAACTCCACTGTTGGCTCTAAGAATCAATACCACTGGGAGGTCCCAATAATTAACACCACCAATGGACACCAAGAATCTGCTCCATTGGGATCCGAAGAAAAAACTCCATTGGTGGGCACCAAGAATCAACACCATTGGTGGTACCCATAACAAACTCCACTGGTGGACCCCAAGAATCAACTCCATTGGTGGACCCCACAATCAATTTCACTGGTAGACACCTGGGCATAGTGGGTCCCTAGGCATGGCAGGGAGAAATGCAGAGAAAGAGAGGCAGAAGCAAGTAGTAGATGGCAAGAATCATGTGCAGTATGTGCAGTCATGTAAAGTAGCTGCAGGGTGGTCTCAAAGAATAAACTACACTGCTGGCCCCAAGAATCAACTCCATTGGTGGACCCAAGAGTTAACTCCACTGGTGGTCCCAAGAATTAACTCCACTGGTGGGTCCCAAAAATCAACTCCATTGGTGGACCCAAGAATTAACGTCACTGGTGGGCCCCAAGAATCAACTCCATTGGTGGACCCAAGAATGAACTCCACTGGTGGGCCCCAAGAATCAACTCCATTGGTGGACCCAAGAATGAACTCCACTGGTGGTCCCCAAGAATCAACTCCATTGGTGGACCCAAGAATTAACTCCACTGGTGGGTCCCAAGCACCCCTGTGCAACATGGGGCTGATGTGCTAGATAGGTGAAAAAGAGATACATTCATTATGTTCAACCAAGGGGGGAGAAAATTTGTGGATAAATTGGAGAAATAAAGTTAATTTTAGAACTTTGTTTCTCTATATTGATCCAGAGAAATACGGAGCCCATAAGCTCTGGTTCCCATCTGTGCTGTTTTCCATCATAGGAGCAGAAATCCAAAAATAATAATAGAGTCACGGAAACGGAAAAATTAGCACTGCATGCTGCACCATCTTTTCTGTCATTTTTGACGAAAACAATAATGGAGGCTCCTAATGGAACCTCTGATGCAGATGTAAACTGAGCCTATGGCAAATTGGGTTACAATTTGCCCTTAAAGGAAACATTTTGCTCCAGATCCCAAGAGGAAACAGATTAGAGCAACATTCAAAACAAGAATTCTATAAACCTACATAAAATTAATATTATTTTCTTGCAATGGTTTAAGCCTTGTTTATCAGAAAGTAAATTAACCAAGAAAAGAAATGAGTCTCTAAGCCATAAGTAGCGTTGTGCTTCAGATTCAGCTAGGGATGATTCAGACAGATTTTCTGAAGTTCACCCGCGATGGTGGAAAACTTGAACGCCCCCTCACCAGCCTTGTTCCAGACAGGAAAAAATTAAGTTATCAGGCATTGAGTGCAGACACTTTTATTTTTTCTGTCTGGAAAAAGGTTGATGATTGGTCGCCCAATTTTCCAAACATTGCAGGCAAAATTTGCATGATGGAGCACAAGTCCTACCTGAAATTCCAGGCAAAATTTGGATCAGACTAAACCAATCCAACCTTAATTCAAAGCACAATATTTTTTATATGAATACCCATATGAGACAAGCCTTTTAGTAAAGGCTAAGGCTATGTCCACACGAGTATTTCAAGTCGGATTCCAATTTGAAATACTCGTCAAAAAACAAAAGTAAACCATTCCCATTGACCTAAATAGAATATGCTCGTCGTAGTTCTTACACTGTGTATTTTCGGTGGTAATTTTTTTTCACCATAAAAAAACTTAAAACATGTTCATCCTTTGGTCACATTCTACATGGAAAATGCATGGAAATTTTCAACTGATGTCAATGAGGATGGCTAAAGACCTTGTGTAAAATGTGTTCAAAATATTTGTTTGTGGTTTTAAACTCGGATCTGTGTCCAAACTAAATAGAAATGAATGGGACTGGTTTCTGACTGTAAACCTCGATTGAAACAAATGACGCTAAATCCACATGTAATAACATATGAAATACTCGGTGAAAACTACATCATCCGACGCGGTTTTCAACGGCGGAATCCAACGAGAAAATTTTGGACATACCCTAAGTCTTCCTGCTGCATGAAATAGGATCAATAATACTAATATAATACTAAAATTTTTTGCCTAGGGCCACCCCTTTTTTTTTAGCATTTTTAATACACCATGCCATGCCCATCCAGACGTTGTGCAGAGAACTGCAATTTTCCCATTGAAGTTAATAATCTAGATTACAGTACTTCCATCACATCTAGGTGAGAGTGGGATGGTGCAAAACACAATTCAGGAGGATCCACTTTATCCTAAAACTTGATGATATTCTGTCACTTGCTTTTGTGGAAACCCTTTCTAGTCAACCAATATATTTGGTGAATCTATCTGAGGGGCCCCACCAAACTGTTTGACCAGAAGTCTCCATCAACTTTGATGTGGTCTTGGCTATAAGCACTTATTAGGGTCTTAACATTTCGCAAATCAGTGGTAGATAAAAAAAAATGCCTATGTAAATATTTTAAAATGTTTGAAAAGATTGTATTCTAATGGCAGGAAACTAAAACAGTTATAGTAGCCAGGGGTATAAATACTCCCTAAACAGTCCTACACCATGATGTTCCCACCTCCAAACGTCACTGTTGATCTGGTGTTTTTGGGGTGATATGCAGTACCTTGTGGCCTCCAAACAACAGTTTAATTTTGGTCTCATCTTACCAGACTATATGCTCCCAGTATTTCAGAAACTTGTCTAAAATGTTGTTGAGCAAACTTTAAAGCCACTTGAACATGCCTTTTGTTCATCAATGGAGTCTTGCATGGTGAGTGTGCAAAAGGCCATGGAGGGTGAGTGTGCATGCAGGCCATGTAGAGTGAGTGCATTACTTTTTGTTTTCATTAAAACAATTGTACCTGCTGATCCAGCTCTTTTTGTAGTTCCCCACAGGTGGTCCTTGGCTCTTGGACAATTCTTAGGATAATTATTTTTACTTTGTCTGAAATATTGCATGGAGCACCTGGTCATTGCCCGTTTATGATGAAATAATGTTCTTTCCACTTCTGGATAATGACCCCTACAGTGCTTACTGAAACCTTCAATTCTTTAGAAATTCTTCTGTAACCAGTATGTTTTACAACAATAAGCCTGCAAAGGCCTTGAGACAGCACACTGGTTTTACCCACCATGAGATGTTTCTTGCGTGACACCTTTTTATAGGTTATCAGTTGAACTAGCTAATATTATTTTTTGCAGGATTGCTTTCTAATTAATAATAGATTTTAAGCTGGTGTCATGACACTATATAGCTTTGTGCACCGCTCTTTCTTCAATACTTTTTCCCTGTCTCATTTCTCATTATTACACATAACTTAATTTATGGAGATCTATAGTTTGATGTTTTTGCCTGTGCGGATTGGATGGGTTGCTACTGACATCTGGTGAGAATTTCATGTCAATAGCACCTTTAGAAATATATTTACTTACAAAAATTGGGGACGTGTTCAATACTTATTTCACCCCCTGTATTTTTAGGCAATAATTCATTAATAAAAAGATGTAACCTATCTCAGGGAAAAAGAGGCCCTTACCTATAGAAAGCTGTTTCTGGGCTTTTGCCCATCATCAGTATAGAGCAGAGTACTAAATGGGTAGAGCTCAGTGGGTACCGATTCTCATTTAAGGGACCAGAGGTATGACGACATCTATTTAGGCAAACCAGAAAAAAACATGAAAGGTTCCAGCATCCAAAATTTATTGAAAAACATTAAACACCATGATGTCTACAAGCAGAAAAAGTTCTGCATTTCAGGTTACTCAAGCCCATAATCATTTTGGAAGCTGGAACCCTTTGCTTTTTTTCTGGATTTTGGTGGCAGTGGCACGTGCTGTTTCCCATGCGTCCTGCTTCAGAGATTCGGTGAGCTGGAATTTACCTCTGTTTTTTGTCTCTTATTTTCAGGCAATGATCCATGTAAGAAAGAATGCAGATTTGCTCTCCTGTGGCAGCTTGTTTTCTACCTTCTGGAGGAGAGCGAATTTACATACTATTTTCCCATGGAGCATTGCCTGAAAATAGGTCTTCATACAACAGATCTCTAATGAGGATCAACATACCCAGAACACATTTCTTGCATGAACTGCTAGATTTCCATCCAAGCACCTCAGTGAAGTTTGGGGTCAGGTCAACACTTCGGACCAATCCTAGATACTAATTTTATTGCGTCAGTCATTCATCCGTAGAGTTCTGCTTGTGTCTTGTATCATTGACTTGCAGCGTAAACTAATTAAGCTCCAGCGTATGGACAGATGGCAAAATGCAGAATTCATGGTTCCTCAACAATGGCGAATTGTTCAGCTCATGAGGCTGCAAAGTGTCCATTCAGTATCACACATAGCCACAAAGGGTGGAGGGGGTATCTAGAAGAAAGTAGGGTTTTTCGTAGAAAAAAAAATTACGAGTTGATTTATATTTGTTTTCTTGCATCAAACACAACACTTTTTTTTCCTGTTGACTACAATATAGACATCATCTACGATGCTATGTATTGTATACACTGGCTTGTGGAAAAAAGCTTAGAGCAGGGTCCTGAAATAGATAGCTAGGGCCAAAAATAGTGTGTACACATAGTATAGTTAATGCTGTAGGAGTGAGGTCACAACATTAGACACAGAATAGGACAAATGACATTGTCTTCATTGTAGGAAATAAAAATGCAGAACTAGAGCCCAAAAAAATTGGTAACAAACACTCATTGCTTCTTCTATTTTGCTGCCCAACTATTGCATCAGCCGTTATAATTGGCCGAGAGCTGACTATTTGTTTCTCGAGCAGCGCAGACAAATCACTTGTGACTGTAAATCTTCCAGCTAACTGCATATTTGACTACTAAATGTGATCCTGCAATACTCTTCTAAACTGAATACATGATAAAACACCCTAGGCAGCCCAGACGCTATTCGAGCTTCAATCACTTCTTTATAAAATTGGCAGATGGTGGACATCAATAGTGTACATTATAACCATACAGGGATAGGGCAATGCAGAAAAAACATCAACCTGAAGCTCAAAACAAGTGGACTACAAAGATATCTAACGAAAATTGATTTTCACCAATGATACTGTGTGACCTTGAAATTCAGTTAATGGTGTTGTACATTGGAAAAAAAAACTAATTATGCTGCATTGGGACCTGGGTGGTCCAAAAAAAACAACCACGTATCTATCTGTCCCTCACCATTGCCGCTCTGGGGCTCCTGGTGATCCAATGGTCTTGACTTCAGTTTTCTCATCCTGATACAGAGAAGAGGCTCCATTGTAAGTGAATGGAGCACGAGCCTCTCCAGCAAGTCAAGACCAGAACCCGGAAGTGAAAACAAGCGGGTGCAGCTAAGTTAGTATCTGTTTTTTTTATTTTTTGGACTACGTCAATGCAACATAATTTTTTTTTTTCGGTGGACGATCCCTTTAAATCAGAGAGATTTTCACTTACTACCCTATGATTAAAGGGATCATCTGGGTTATTCCATTAAAATCTTTTTAGTCTACTGGTGACCTGATAAAATTGAAAAAAACTCACCCACCTCTACTCTCACCTCTATTCTAGCGCCCCACCATCCGTCTCCCCACTTCTTCTGTTGATTTCCAGTATCACAATTGTATTCCATTTATCTGAGAGAACCTCTCTTGTTACCCTATGATTAAAGAGGTCATCCAGGTTATTTTTTTTTACCATCCATCTCCCCTGATTCTTCTGTTGAATTCTGGTATAATAATTATATTCTGTTCATTTAGAGAGAATTTCGCTTGGTACCCTTTGACTAAAGGGATTGTCCAGGTTATTTTTTATAAAATCTATTTAGATTACTGGTGCAGTATTAAATAAAAAAAAAAAAAAAAAAAAAAATAACACCCCCGTCACCCCATCCTCATCGCCATTATAACCTATGTTCCAGCACCGCCCCCAACCCCCGCCATTTATATGTGAGAACCAATCTTTTTACCCAATTATTAAATCTATTGAGGATACCGGTGCCCTGATAAAATTCAAAAACCCCATCCTTATCTCCCTTCTCACCTCTGTTCCAGCACCACCAATATCCATCTCCCCTGGTTCTTCTGTTGAATTCTGGTATAACAATTATATTATGTTAATTTAGAGAGAATTTCTCTTGATACTCTATGACTAAAGGGGTCGTCCAAGTTATTTTTATAAAATCTATTTAGGCTACTGGTGCCCTGTTAAAATTGAAAAAAAAAACATACTCACCTCCCCTGTCACCCCATCCTCATCTCCACTCTCACCTTTGTTCCAGCACCGCCACCATCCATCTCTCCTGGTTCTTCTGTTGAATTCTATATCAATTATATTGTATTAATTCAGAGAGATCTTCTCTTGGTACCCTATGAATAAAGGGGTCATCCAGGTTATCTTTATAAAATCTATTAAGATTACTGGTGCTCTGTTAAAAAAATAAAAATAAAAAAAAAACATACTCACCTCCCCCATCACCTCTGTTCTACCATTTGTCTTGGTTCGTCTGTTGACCTCCAGCTGTTGTGATCAGCTCCAGTTGGCAATGATTGACTGAAGCAGTCACACGCCATTGCCTGATGTCACTGTTCAGAAGTGAACGGCTCCAATCGTTGATCTTACCAATAGATGGAGATCACTGCAGTCAAGTAGTAGCTCCAGCAACCTCAAGCTGACCACAGCAGGGAGATAGCAGAACAGGAGATGGAAGATAGCGGCAGTGCTGGAACGGAGGGAAGACAGAGGGTGGGTGTGTTTTTTTATTTTATCAGGGTACCAGCAGACAAAATATGTTTTAAAAATAATTACCTAAACAAGCCTGTTAAGGCACATTTTACACAGTGTCTGCCTTAGTCATAGATCATGGTAGTCACCAATGTATAGCCCTGCCTTAAACCTAGGATACATGGACATAACAAAAGCCCTCACAGCTAGGGACCCAGACGTTGAGAGGCCCAGTCCAGTACCTTTTTTGTACAGAATAACAATTTAGCGTTTTTTCTGCTACCTGGCACTACTATGTGGGTGCTCTGATATATGGCATTATTAGTTATACCTTTAATTATTGCTATTTATGTTGCTGTTTTAGCTTCCTGATGTCCCATTTAGAGATGTTCTGTAGTTGGTCTATCATAAGACAAAAATTAAAGGGGTTTTCTCATCTGCCTGTTTCACAAACCCTGCTCTTCACAGCCAGCTTTAAGCTCCCACCTCCTGTTCAGATTATGGGCGATTCTATAGCTTCAGGATCCCACTTCCTGTTCAGATTGTGGGTGGTTCCACAGCTTCAAGATCCCGCCTTCTGTTCAGACTGTGGGCAATACTACAGCTTCAGGCTGCCACTTCCTGTTCAGGCTGTGGGCAATTCTACAGCTTCAGGCTCCCTCTTCCTGTTCAGGCTGTGGACGGTTCTACAGCTTCAGGCTCCCTCTTCCTGTTCAGGCTGTGGGCGGTTCTACAGCTTCAGGCTCCCTCTTTCTGTTCAGGCTGTGGGCGGTTCTACATCAGTGATGGACATCTCAGCTCTGCTATTTTTTAGCTGCGCCTGTTAGAGGAACATTGGTGGTGGAGGGGTTTTAACAGCAGGGCACAAGGCTTTGGAGCTCTAAAGGGTTAAAGTTTTTCAGTAAGAAACATAAAAATCTCCTGTGCTACTGAAAGGACACAGCAGGGAGTGATATCAGCAGCCTGGCCATGGTCAGTAACATAGGAAAGCTTGTGCACACAAGCAGGAGATAAGAACTGCTCTAACTCTGAAGGGAATCAAAATCAGAACAGCAGTGTATTTGGTAATAGCTTGTATGTACTTTTTTGCTACATGTTTAAAGCTCTTCAATGTGGTGGAAATACTCCTTTAACTCTCCACTAAAGTGATTTGACTTCTCGACAGCTAATAGACAGTTCACGATTTTGCCTTTGAATGTATTAAGGAGGCAGATTTTCAGATTTCAGATTTGCCAAATGAAGTGTCAAATTTATAGCCACATAGTGTATGCCTGCCAGGCAAAATCAGATTTGTCACAAATGTTATTCTTCTTCTGCTTCCCTGTTGTGTAGCGCGAACAAGCAGATCCACCTGACCTCCTCCTGCACGCTGCCTCAATCTCCACAGGGCATCTGATCTCTCATCTAGTCACTTACATTCACCATAAGTTCTCCGTACAACGAGAATAGAAAAATAAGCCTCTACTGTGAATATGGAGACAGAGAGGATGACTTCTATTGTAATGCACGAGGATCTGGAGGCTCAGGGCTACCTAAACCATAGGGTATAGCAGGATAATAAAGTATTTGGCAGATTTACTCCTGTAATTAGGAACTGCCTGCTTGTAAATCTCATCGGGATTGTAGACTGTACTCTATTTGTAATTACTGATCTGTAAAACAACGTTCCTCCCCTTTTCCAGTTCCATCTCCAGTTGGAGGTGAGTGCACATTTACCCCTATTTATAGGCAGGGCCATCTTATCCATTGCATGGAAACCTCCAAAGAAGCATTTATGCTATCTACAATACATGAAAAAACTCTGAGATTCTTAGTTCACACGTTTTGATTAAAAAATGCTTAAGCCACCCCCGGCTTACAACGGGATCTCAAGGCGGGTGATCCTACTGTATTTTTACCTCTCACTAGAGTCAACAGACTTCTCCTAGGGTCAACCGACCTCCATAATCCAGAGAGAAAAATAAAAAAAAGCACCAACCTTGCAAGCATACTGCACTGATATAACAGCCTGTGGAGGTGGGCGGGGTACAAGAGACCAAAATGGAGGCATCCCTTCCTCCCTATATAGTTTTAAAAGCAATTTTACGCCAAATACAACGTATAGTTCTGCACAAAAAAACATTTCTGAAAAACACAATGTGAACCTGGGTGCCACTGGCTTGGCTGCGGCATATGTATATACACGCACTCCAATACCAGTGGTACACCATCTGCTTAAAGGGCTATACAATACATGGAAACCTCCAAAGAAGCATTTATGCTATCATACATGAAAAAACTTTGAGATTCTATGGTCACACGTTTTGAGGGATAAATGCTTATGCCACCCCCGTCTTACAACGGGCTCTCAAGGAGGGTGGTCCAACTGTATTCTTACCTCTCACTAGAGTCAACAGACTTCTCCTAGGGTCAACTGACCTCCATAATCCAGAGATAAAAATAAAAAAAGCACCAACCCTGCAAGCTG
The DNA here is from genome assembly GCA_025379985.1 of Phyllomedusa bahiana. NCBI lineage: Eukaryota > Metazoa > Chordata > Amphibia > Anura > Hylidae > Phyllomedusa > Phyllomedusa bahiana. The sequence goes on along the minus strand of JAODAL010056435.1, from coordinate 6,362 downwards.
CACTGATATAACAACCTGTGGAGGTGGGGGGTGGCTTATACCGGGGGTGTCTTAAGCATTTTTGGATCACAATGGGTGAACTTCAGAATCTCAAAGTTTTTACATCTTATCCCTTGGGCACACTAGGCAGTTGCTTGGGGGGGTCCCACAAGCAAAGGGGCCACAAGTGGTGAAAGTATATTTCTGGATTTCAAGATTTATTCCCTGGATAAAGACATGCTAACACTGAGCAGCAGTCACATGCAACAATTATAGAAAGTGAGGATCAATTGAAATATTAGATGTAGTGATGAGCGATTGTGTCGACTATCGTCATTGGGTCGATAGTCGATATCGTCAATTATCATGCCGATATCCGATAGTCGATAATAGATTATCGCCGATGACCATTAAAGTCTATGGGAGAGGAACAACAGCTTCATTCTTACACCCAAACAGGGCTGGAGAAGCTGGAATTAACATCTACAATAGGAAACTGGATACGTGCTACATCTTAGGCAACACATTTAGGCAACAAGAATCACAGAAAAAAAGTCACAGACCATTCACTATCCCTGTCTTGTACCACAGCCTGACCCTTAAACCTGCATCACCCACAAATTAAAAAGTGCCAGAAGGCAGTATGATTTGAACCATAATTTTAGTTGAACTGGACATTGACTATCCGTGTCCTTGACCGCAACATGACCCTTAAACCTGTCTGACCCACAGATTAAAAAGTGCTGGAAAAGGAGTCTGTAAATGTTATATGGATTAATATGGCAGCCTTCGCACCACTGACAACAGGTGTAATTTACTATAAAAAAAGTATAACAAATATGGTACAAACTGGCTCTATGCGACAAACAAATGCAGGACTTCAATAAGAGTATTTAAAGTTTAGGATTAATATGGGACCCCTTTGCACCCCTGATTCAGGCGCAATTTACTATTTAAAAAAATGTATAAACAATTGGTACACTGAAAACTTTTGTGGAAAAAAGACGCAAGACTTTTTAAAAAAATTTAAAAAATTATTGTAATTTACTATATGAAACTATGTATACACACAATGATGAATACAACTGAGCTCTATGCGACAAATTTCAAACTCACAGAGGCTTGCAATAAAGGTATATAGAAAGTTAATGGATACAAATCATGGCAGCCTTCGCACCAGCCGCCCCCACCCCAGAGCCCCGTGCCTGGACACACCAGAAGATGTCTTTAAAACTTTCTCTTAATAAATAAGAAGTGAAATTCTCTAATCTAACTCTATTCTAAGCTGTAGGCGGATGGTTTCTTGTATTAGAAGAGACTATCTCTCAGAGCTGTTAGAACAGCTATTGGTTTAAACGCAGACACGTCCTGCTGTGAAGTGGCATAGACAGAGAATGAGCTGAACAGGAAATGCAGTTGCATAGATAAAACAAGGTCACGTGATTTTTGCAGCCAATGAGATCCATACACTGCCCAGTCATGACGTTGTACATCCTCCTCACCCCCCCTATCCTCAGAGCTGATTGTCTGGCCGCCAAAATTACAGGAAATGCTGAAAATGTCGCGATAGTAATAGATTATCTGTAAGATTGTCACCTAAATGCGTGATCGGAAATTTCCGATAAGTCTGAAAACCGTGTCGATTTCAACTTTTGCTGATAATATCGCTCATCCCTAATTAGATGGACTCATCGTTAGATGATAAAGTGGATAACAGCAAGACAGGTGATGGCAGGAAGATGGTGGATATCGATACCACAATTGTGAGGACTGACACAGAATATGACCGAACATTGGTCAGGCTGCTCCCTAATATATCAAATATATGCCAGAAAGGGAAGGAAATTATTATTAAAAAAATAACATTTATTCAGAAAATATTAAAATAAGGCCTCACTAACATATATACTAAACGAGGAAAAAGTGAAAAACTTACCCTAATACACCCTACTATGCTAAAACTTATATCCCTAGCCTAACAAAACACAGGATACTCGCCCCAACAAGGGTGTTCCCTTTATTTTTTAATAATAATTTCCTTCCCTTTCTGGCATACACACAATTGCAAGGACAATAATTACAATACCTGACTCTGATAGTTATCTGTCCTTGAATCGTCCCCTAAACCTATCTCTGACATCTGAACCTGATATCTAAACCCCTTTGACTGAATTTTGTCTCTGAAACTAACCCTAAAGATATCCGTAAGCTACAACTTACCCTGACAGAGAAAGGGACTCTAGGACCTAGAGACGCCTTAAGCAGAGCACAGGAGAAAACTATACAAACTCAAAAGCTGAGATTCTCAGAAATTACAACATACTCTATAGTGCAAGTCTTAGCTGTACAAGACATAATCTAGGACTGAATGCAAACACTAAACAGATTACTAGATAGACTCTCAATACAGAACAATCTCAGTACAAGCACTATACTTGAACTTGACCTAACAGGTGAATTGCAAGGGCAATAATTCACCCTGATAGCTATCTGTCCCTGAATCTTACCATAAACCAGCCATCCTCAAACTGCGGCTCTCCAGCTGTTGGAAAACTACAACTCCCATCATTCCCACTGTTATAAATAATATAAATGCATGATGGGAGTTGTAGTTTCCCAACAGCTGGAGGGCCGCAGTTTGAGGATGCCTGCCATAAACCAATCCCCGACATCTGAACCTGACATCTAAACCCCTTTGACTTAGCTTTGTCCCTGAAAGTAACCCTATTGATATCCCTAAGCTACAACTTACCCTGACAGAGAAAGGGACTCTAGGACCAGAGACTCCTAAGGCAGAACACAGGAGAAAACTATACAAACTCAAAAACTGAGATTCTCAAGGATTACAACATACTCTATAGTGCAAGCCTTAGCTGGACAAGATGTAATCTAGGACTGAATGCAAACACTAAACTAGACATACTCTCATTACAGAACAATCTCTCAGTACAAGCACTATACTTGAACTTGACCTAACAGGACTAGACAGGACACATTAAAGATAATTGAAATTGGAAAAAAACAATACTAAGACACAAAAGAACAGAGCTCTGGTATCAACAATTCCTCATGCTGCCAATCAAGAAACTTTTATAGTGAAACTAGCAGTTAGCCAATTCCACTCAATGAGCTAAGGCTGCACAACATGATCAGCTGACAGGCAAAGAACACGAGCAGTTGTCCTGTAACCACTCCAAACAAACACACAAAGAAAAACTCAAAAATAGTAGGGAAAATCCTTGCTGATCCTCCGATGATAAGAGTATGGTATGGGAGGTCAGCCTATTCACATTAAGCCAGCTGAGCTGCAGTAGCACACAGAGTCTAAGGTCAAGGGCAGCACTGTTTTTGCATAAGACAGACATGTAGTGACATTTTCAAAGAATAAAAAGGAAGCATATGCTTAAAGGGGGTATCTCACAACATTTTTTACCTAACCACAGTGTAGTCGATAAATGCATGAATACTTTGGTTCCCATTGCTGGGAACCCAACCAATTGGTAGAACAGGGGTTCCAAGTCTGAAGATAGTGGTGGACCTGCATGCACAGAGTTGTTTCATTTATATCTATGGGGTTAATCAGAACATTGATTGTTATTGGTTTGCCCCATGGAAATCAATGGAGCATCACTGCACATGTGGGTCTATGCAGACTGCTTAGATGCTTTAAGGAGGTACCTTGGACTCAGGACTTCCATCCTAAAGATTAGTGGGACCCCCAGTTTTCCTATATTTATCACCTATCCTGTGCATGGGAGATCAATCATTTTTGTGAGCTAATCCCTTTGCATAAAGTATGGGTTCTTACGCCTTCCCCCTGGATCCATTTACATGGGCTGTTTTTTGGGACTGGTAGCAGAAATGTTTTATGTGACCTCATGGAAAGTCTTAAACAAATTCTTATTCTAATGTGTTAAATTTAGATAACAAAATGCTAAGATTCCTTAGTGTAGTTCAATCCAGTGATCCTTTAAGATACAATGGCCTCAGAATGGAATATTTCCACCACACAATGGTCATTCCTGGGCTTTTTTTGAAACCCGCAGCTTCCTGATGTTATATGGCAGAATGCGTTTATTGGATTAGATCTGCTTCATTTCTGACTTTTCATTTGCGTTTGTTGGGACATTTTGGGGGCCTTACCCCCAAAGAGAGTTTTCCAAAAAAGTAAGTCGTTACCGAGGATCTCGACCTGTTCGGTTAATGTTTCACTCCGAATCGCAGTTTTCCCTCAAAATGTTTCCTGCCTCCTATACCTGGTACTGTCAGCATGTCAATTACAGTACATGCTAAAAACACTTGAGTAGAATCAGCATTGTCTGAACTGCGACACTGATTTTACATTGGAGTCAATGGGAGGCGCTTTACTATCAGTTTACCGTCATTTTCAATCCTTTTTTGGGAGTAGATTACATGCGTAATGGTTTCAGCATTCAATGGTCACCCCGAAACCAATTAATATTGTATCCTGTATAAGCATTACTGTATATTTGAATCTCCAAGCCTGCTACCAAATGTATTGCATTATTTGCTTAACAATATATTCTATATATAAATTTGTTAGACCATCTTTAAGCGTCTGCATCTGTGAACAGAAAAAAAACTTTTAATTTATTTTAAAAATTTTTTTCTTTTTAAGGTTTAGGGTGTTTTAATTTTTTTTAAAAGGTGGAATCAATTTTTCTTTGCAGAAATCTCAAGCTCAGTCAGATTGGTTATAGGATATTTGTGAACAGCTTTCCCTACTCTGAAAAAATTTCTAAAATGGGTTTTTGGCCGGACTGTGTTGGGATTTTGTAAAACTTGAAGGGTTTTTTTGGTTTTTAAAACCCTTCTATTGCAGTTTTGGCGTTGTTTAAGGTAATTGTCTTGCAGGGGGAAACCCTAGCCCCAGTCAGGTTTTTACGCCTATAACCGGTTTTCCGTGGGATTGCCCCGTATTTGGTCCTTTCCCCCACAACTTGAGCACCCCAGCCCCCCTTTTGATGAAAAAACCCCACAAGCAGAGTTCCCCCCCCATAGCTACCCAGTGGGGTGGTGTGTTAGGAGTTTTAAATGTGTGTTTTTCACACATAGTTTAGGCAAAAGGGTTTCCCCTTGAGCGGCAATTCTTCCACGGATCCTAAAATGCGTCCCTCCAGCGTTAAAAAACTCAAACTCCATCTTTCCCATGTTATATTTTTTAAAAATGATGGGAGTTGTGTTTAAACAGCTGGAGGACCGCAGTTCGGGTTGCGCTCTTCCAAAGCTAGCTGTTTTTCCCTGATAGCTTTTTCCCAAGTGCCAAACATGATTTATTATGACTTTGCTATCAAAAAGGCCAGTTTATGGGTACAACTAATAGTTGTCCTGGGACAGATTCTCCAATTGAATGTGGATCCTTGCAGCTTCTTTCCCAAATGACCCCGGCCTCTTTGGTGTTCTTAATATGTCTCCTTATTTTGGGTGTCAGTTTTTGGGGACAGCCATGTCTTGGAGAATAGCTTGTACAAATCCTTCTGTTGTAGATATGGATGAACAGTATCCCCTGTATGTTCAGAGCGGCTATTTTTTTTATCCTAGCCTGCAATAACTTTGCCAATCTTTTTCCCCGAAGAGTTGGTGTGTTTCCCGGTTTTTTATGATGGTTTGTTTAAATAATGTTCCTAACAAATCCCCGAGGGCTTTGTAAATGTGTTTTAAGGGGGTGAAAACATAAAAACACCTACAAATTTTTTGTTTTTAAGTTTGGAAAAGCATGTATTCCCGAGGGGGAGGGACATAATCCAAGTTCTCTATGAGAATGGGAATACCCTAATGAAGGGCCCTTTTCAGCCCCTAATTTGGCCCCCCCCTTCGCGTTAATTCGGACCGAAATAAGGCCTTTTTTAAGCGTGTGGGAAATGGTCTAAGGGGTTTTTCAACGGTTATTTTTGGGGAATTACGGCTTACGGCTAGTATTTCCATGTCACTTATCTCCGCCCGCATGGGTTCGCCCAGCAGGGAGAGGGGACGTAACCAAGTTCTCTATGAAATTGGATTTCCCTAATGACGGGGACATTTCCAGGGGGTTTAAATTTGGCATACAATTTCAGACTAAATACGCCCCCTTTTAAGCCGTGTGAAATAGCCCAAGGGGTATGGTCACACAATGTACTGCGGGTGTACATAAGTACCCCCGGGCATCATTCCCTTTGGGAAATCACGTAATTAAAAACCTTTCCAGTGGGTGGGGAGGGGGGCGGCGCCCGCCGGCCATAAATGCATTACTCACGGCGTATTGCCAAAGTAATTGACAGTACTTTTCTACCACACACAATACGATGTATTGTAGAGCAGGGAGAGGAGGAAATTTCCAGTTCTCTGAGAAAATATGGATTTCCGAAAATTTTTGGGTGCATCTC
>JAODAL010056434.1:0-23291 GCA_025379985.1 Phyllomedusa bahiana | reverse complement strand
GAAAACAAAGCTTAATTCCCCCTGGATGAAAATTGCCCCAAAAGAATTGAGCCCCAAATTGTAGCTTTGTAGCGTGTTAAAATTTTGGTGTTTTTTTTGCCAACAACAAGAGTACGTTGAAATTTAAACCCTTTTGTTTGTGAATTGGGCTACAGGAAAAATTTTTTTTTTTGGGCGTTGAAAAAAGGGTTTTTTTGTCAGCAACCCACCAAAAACAACGCTTAATTAACCCCTGGAGATAAATTGCGCCAAAAGAATTGAGCCCCCCAAAATAGTGTTTGTAGCGTTTTACAATTGGTGTTTTTTTCCCCAAAAAAGAGAAAACATTTGAAATTTAAACCTTTGCTTTTAATTTAGGCAAAAGGAAAAAATTATATTTTTTTGGGTTTTGAAAAAGATTTTTTTTTGGGCACCCAACCCCAGCAAAACAAGTTAATTAACCCCTGGATGTAAATTGCCCCAAAAGAATTGAGCCCACAAATTAGTGTTTGTAGCGTGTTACTTGCGTTTTTTCTACCCCACACAACAGAGTTCATTGTAATTAACCTTTGTTTTTGGAATTGGGTTCGGGAAAAAATTATATTTTTTGGGGGTTGAAAAAGGGGTTTATTTTTTCAGCACACCGAAAAACAACGCTTAAATTAAACCCCCTGGATGTAAATTGCGCCAAAAATTTGAGCCGCACAAATAGTAGCTTTGTGCGTGTTACAATTGCGTGTTTTTCTAGCCAAAAACAAGGTTTAAGTTGAAATTTAAAACCTTTGCTTGTGTTGGGGTAAGGAAAAATTTATTATTTTGGCGTTAAAAAAAGAGGTTTTTTTTGTAGCACCCCAGCAAACAACGTTTAATTAACCCCTGGATGTAAATTGCGAAAAGAATTGACCCCAAAAAAAAATAGTAGCTTTGTAGGGTTACTTTGCGTGTTTTCTAGCCACACAACAAGAGATAATTGTAATTTAAACCTTTGCTTGTAAATTGGTACAGGAAAAATTTTTTATTTTGGCTTTGAAAAAGGGTTTTTTTTTGGGTCAGCACACCAGCAAAAAAAACGCTTAATTAACCCCGGGGATGTAAATTGCGCCAAAGAATGGCGCACAAATATAGCTTTGTAGCGTGTTCTTTTGTGTTTTTTTTGCCAAACCAAGAGATACAGTTGTAATTCCTTTTGTTTGTAATTAGGCTACGGGAAAAAATTTATTATTTTGGCTTGAAAAAGACGGTTTATTTTTGTCGCCACAAGAAAAAAACGTTAATTAACCCCTGGAGTAAATTGCGCCAAAAAATTTGAGCGCACAAAAATATGCTTTGTAGCGTTTTCAATTGGTGTTTTCTAGCCACACAAAAAGGAAAAAAAAGTTGAAATTAACTTTGCTTGTAAATTAGGTCAGGAAAAATTTATAATTTTGGGTTAAAAAAGAGGGGTTTCTTGGGTCGCCAACCAGCAAAAAAACGCTTAATTAACCCTGGTAAAAATTTGGGCCCCAAAGAATTGGCCCCCCAAAAAACTAGTAGTTTTGTGGGTGTTACAATTGCGTGTTTCTCCCCACACAACAGAGTACAGTTGTAATTAACTTTGCTTGTGAATTGGTACGGGAAAAATGTATATATTTTGGTTGAAAAAAAGACGGTTTCTTGGGGTCAGCACACCGCAAAAAAAAGTTAATTAACCCTGGATGAAAATTTGGGAAATAGAATTGGCAGAAAAAAATTAATGGTTTTTGTATTGTAAAAACGCTTTTCTTAATGATACAAGGAACTGGCTTAGATCCCACTTGGATATTGAATGTTATATGCAGCTGCAGTGGGACGCACACTGGTTTTCCAGATCTCAATACCCAAAAAATTAGAAATAGAACATTTAGAGTACATTCTATGAGACAAGCTGAGACCACCTCACAGAAATCGCTTTTTAAAAAATCATTCTATCAGAAGAGCGATCAGGCAGTTGGGCACCGTTCCCTGATGAGCACAGGAGAGGAGTGGAGCTCCGGGTCGCGCCCGGACTTATATTGTGCGGTGACGTTCACAGAATCCCGCCGGGTCTCTGATTGGCTTCACCTTGCACTTGTCAGCAGGCTATGCCTTTCTTCCTCCCAGAGATGGCTTTCCCCATGTAGCGCAGGTGCTCCAGCCAATTTTATCACTCAAATGCCTACTTCGTTTCAACCGAAGTACCCCAAAGTTCGACTTCGTCGAAGCCGAAGTTTTTCCTGAAATTCTAAACGAATTCCACTTCGTTAGAATCAATTCGCCCATCTCTAATTATATTATTTTTCCTTTAAAGGGAACCTGTCACCAGGTTTTTCACATGTAAACCAATTACACTGTGGTGTCCTGTATCACTAGACATAGCCCAAGCTGCACCCTTTTTTTTTTTTAAAGGATGTGTTGTTACCTTCCTGAAGACCTTTTTCGAGTCTAGAATCACACATATTAAATTAGCCCTCTGACATCACTGTATTGGGCTGGTTTAGATGTTATACCACGCCCACTTTTTCGAACTTGTTTCTGTTTTGCATAATCTCATTGCAAATCTCGACAGCCTCGCACGGGCACATAAACAGGAAGTGGATCTTCTACTGACTGCAGATCACCCCAGCTATAGACGTCCCCAAATCGCCTTGCTGCTATTCACTTTTCCCAAACCTTTTTCCCTACTGTTTTATCCCCTCATAAATATTTTTTATGATAAAATATTGAATAAATGTTTTCATTAAAAAGGGGAGAGAAAGTGAAAGAGAGAGAGCAAGCCCCCCCAAATAAAAGAGGGAGAAGCTAGAGATGGGTATCCCATCATTGTCGGACTGGGGGGCTTTATCCCCCAGGGAGTTGATTTTAAGGGCCCACCCTTCCCCACCACCTGAACACTGACCATACCAGTCTCCTTCAACAAAAGACTGGTGTAATGACATCATCACACTCCCCTTAATCAAGGGGAGCGCGGGGGCTTTGAGTCCCCTCACCAAAATTGCAGCAGGCACCGGGGGGGAACAAAAAAGGTCTAAAATACATTTTCCCCCCTCCGAATGATACATTTTAATAAATAAAAATATATAAATAGCACAAATAAAGTACTGAAAATAAAACCATAAATAAGGTCGTACAATTATCGGGTAAATCCTACAAAAAACCAAACCCCAAGGCTAAATTTTCCCAAAATTCCACTAAGCCCATTCCCACCACATCTGTCCAATAGTGACGAAAATATCACCACCCCTTTACTGAATATAAATCATTACACTTTGACCATTATCACTGCCATCAGTGACCTACAGTGTAGATAGCATTGTACACAGGCAGAGGTAATTAAAGCCGGGGGCCCCTAATGCGTCTAACTGTTCCCTCTTTAAAGTAGAGCGACTTCACGGGGTGGACATTTGAATTAACCACTTTCATTTTTTAATTTTGCAAGGGGGCCACCTAATATAATATATAATTTTTAAAAATATATTTTTTTTTTAAAAATTTTATTATAAAAAATTTAAAATAAAAATTTTTTAAAATAAATAAAAATAAAAATAACCCCAAACACTTTAAAAAAAATTTTTTTAAAAAAAGGGGATAAATAAAGATATATAAAAAAATTTTTTTTTGATATTTTTATACGAAATTTTTTGGGGTTTTTAAAATTTTTTAATTAAAACCCAAAAATTCAACGGAATTTGTAGTGGCCATATGGGGAACTTTTTTTTTTTTAGTATCAGGAAAATTTTTAAAAAAAAAAAAATTTTTTTGGGCATTTTTTATTTATTACATGGGGCAAGAAATAGTGGTTTTCAAACTCCTAAATTGGACCGGGCAAAAGGGGGAAAATTTCACAAATTTTAAACCACGGTTTTTTTTGATCGGAAATTTGATCATGCTATTTTTGGAAAATTCGCCTACATTCTAGCCCACGGCGCCCTTTTTATTTTAGCCAAAAATTTTTCTAACTAAATTTTTGGGGTTTTCCCCCTTGGGTTTTTCTTTTCTAAAAAAAAATGGACCCGTTTTTTGGCAGCTTTTTTTTTCCCCCCCGGGGAGTTCCCATGAGAGGGGGGTTTCTTCTCTCCCCCCGGAAAAGTTCCCTTTTTCTACAGCAACATCTTTTTCTTGACTTGAAAAAAAAGGGGTTGAGAATTTTTCCCCTTAGTTTTCGAACTTTTGAAACCCGGAAGGGGGGGGGGGGCAGGGGAAGGGGCAAACCAGACAGCGGAACACCTTTAAAGGAAATTATTTTCACCCCACTTTTGAACTGCAGAAAATTTTTTTTTCCATTTTGGGGGTTGCACCCGAGGGGGTACCTTTTATTTTGTGCAGCCCAGTTTTTTTCAAAGACCCACCTTGTACTTCCCATTACGATACAAAAATTTTTTCTAGTAACTGCTGTTATATTTCATTGGTGCAAAACCCACCTTTTATTATCCGTATAAATTTTAAATAGGTGTTTTTTCACTTTGGCACAGCCCAGTTTTGTTCAAAGACCCACCTTGTACTTATATTAGGATACATAAATTTTGTAGTTACTGTTGGTGTATTTCATTGGTGCAAAAACCACCGTTTGTTATCCGTATAACTTTTAAATAGCTGTATTGCACGTGTGGGGCCCCTAGTTTTTTTCAAATAGCCATGCTGTACGACATTTTGATAGAAAAACATTTTCTAGTAACTGTTCTCGTTTGTTTATTGCTGCAAAAAACGCAATTTTTCATCCGTGTAACTTCTGAATAGTTTTATTGCGCTCGGTGAATCTCAGTTTTTGGGGCAGATAGCGCACTTGTATATAGTTTGTTGAAAGCTATCAATTCCTAGTCCCACTGGACAGTTTTAAATCCCTGGGGCTGAAGGAAGAACACTGTTTGATTTTGTCTTACGGTTCTTCCACCAGAAACCGCATTTCACAGGATTCGCTAGAAACAATTCAGTTTCTAATTCTAGTTGGCTGTAGGAAATTAGAGGGATTTAAGAATAACTGTGATTTGCCATCTTTCAATAAGAGAGTGTCAAAAACTCTTCCATACCTTCTTAAATTTTTATCTTTCTGAACATAGAGCGAAATTCTCTGTCTCTCCCCTCTCTCTCTCTCTCTCTCTCTCTCATATATACATTCACATACACACACATATATACATACACACACATATATATGTACACAAACATATACAAACATTCACATATATATGCACACAAACACATATATACATACACACATGTATATACATAGATATATTCACACATAAATACATATACATACACACATACAAGCACATATACACTCACCGGCCACTTTATTAGGTACACCATGCTAGTAACGGGTTGGACCCCCTTTTGCCTTCAGAACTGCCTCAATGCTTGTGGCATAGATTCCACAAGGTGTTGCAACGATGCCCAAATTGATCCCAAAGGGGGGCCCAAAAGGGAGTGCCAAAAAAATTTTTCCCCCACACCTTGCACCACCCCCAAACCACCCCTAAAACCTTTGGGATAAAGGCAGGATGGATCCAGCTTTAAATTTGTTGACGCCAAATTCTGACCCTCCCATCTAAATGTCGAGCAAAAAATTCAGGGACTCATCAGACCAGGCAACTTTTTTTTCCAATTTTACTTTTCCAATTTCGATGAGCTTGGGAAATTGGGCCTCATTTTCCTGTTTTTGGGTTAAAGGGGTGGCACCCGGTTTGGTCTTCTGCTGCTGTAGCCCATCTCCCTAAAAAGTTCGCCGTCCCTGTGCGTTCAGAGATGTTTTCTTCTGCCTACCTTGGTTGTAACGGGGGGCTATTTGAGTCACTGTTCCTTTTATTTTGGGTCGAAAAATAGTTGCCCATTTTCCTTTTTACCTCTGGCCTTTAAAAAAGGCATTTTTCCCCCCAAAAGGACTGCCGCTCACTGGATGTTTTTTTTTTTTTCGGGGCCATTTTTCTGTAAAAAAACCCAGAGGGGGTTGTGCGTTTTAAAATCCCAGGAGGGTCCCGCGTTTTTGAAATTTCTAAAACCAGCCCTTTTTGGCACCAACAAACCCTGCCACGGGTTTAAAAGGGACTCAAATCACCTTTCTTCCCCATACTGATGCTCGGTTTGAAAATTGCAAAGGGGAATTTTCTTGACCATGTCTACATGCTAAATTGCAAATGGTTGGGCCGGGATGTGATTTGGTTTATTAGAAATTAAGTGTTAAAAGAGCGTTGGGGCAGGGGACTAATAAAGGGCCGGGTGAGTTTACAAATGGTGGCCAAAAGTATTAGGGACCCCCCGCAAATTTTGTCGATAAAACTCAGTGTCTTTTCCTTTTTAAATTTTTTTTAAACAAAAAATTTTTTTTTGGTATTAAAAAAGGATGGGCGAATTCCCCAAATTTGTTTTTTTTCAATTCGCCGAATTTCTGGGGAAAAAATAACTTCGTTTCCCAATTTCTTCGGCACGTTTACGTTAAAAAACAGCTTTTTCCAGGCTGCACAAACCTGCAGGGTGTGTAAAAAAACGTTTGTGCCATGGGTTAAATAGGGAGAGGGGGCTTGGTTTGGTCTTCATACAATGTTTTGTTTTTTTTTTTTGGGGATGAAAACCCCCAGTTTACTGCCCCCGCTCTTTGAATCGCTTCATATAAAATTTTCCCCGGGGACTTAAGAAAGGGGAAAAAAATGACCAAAAAAACCCAAACGGGGGGGGAATTTTAGCCTGGGTAAAGTAATGCCCGCGGGAAAACTGGAAAAAAAAAAAGCTGGAGTCAGGTTGCAACATTAGTGACAGGGGTGTGAAAGTGGCGGCGGGCAGCCCAGAGCATTTAGGTCAGGCAGTGGCACAAAGACATTCTGGAAGGTGGCAAAAAAGGAGGAAGCCCCAAAAAATTTCCCCAATGACTGAGAGTGGAGGGCACGGGGGGCAGCAGCATGAGGTAAAGGGAGTGGCACTTGGGGAAATTTTTGGAGGTGGCCCAAAAAAGGAGGAAGCAAAAGAGTTGGGAAAAATTTACTGGGACGGAGGTCACGGCGGGGAGCAGCTTTAGGTCAGGGGTGGCCCAATGACACTTGGGGGAACTGGCAGCACCCAAGCAAAAACGCTGAGGTAAAAAGTGGCACTTTTGACAAGTGTGGAGGACGGGAGCCAAGCAGCATGGGTAAAGGCAGGGACAATGACATTTGGGGGTGGAAAAAAAAGGAGGAACCACAGAAGGCAAAAATGAGAGAGGGAGGCCGGCGGCAGCGCTGGGTCAGGAGTGAAAATGCATTCTGGGTGGAAAAAACAGGAGGAAGCCACAGAATGGACAATGACTGAGACGGTGGTCAGGGGGGCAACAGCATGAGGTCAGGCGTGGCACAAGACACAGTGTGGAGGACAGGGCGCAGCCACAGCAGCGCATGAGGTCAGAAGTGGCACAATGACACAGTGTGGAGGACGGGCAGCGCCACAGCGCAGCTGAGGTCAGGCAGTGGCACAATGACATTCTGGAGGTGGAAAAAACAGGGGAAAGCCACAGAATGGCACAAGACTGAGAGCGGGGGTAAAGGGCGGCGCGCTGAGGTCAGGCAGTGGCCATGACATTCTGGGGTGGAAAAACAGGGGGAAAGCTACAGAAGGGCACAATGATGAGGCGGAGGTCACGCGGCAGCGATGAGGTCGGGCAGGGGCAAATGACATTTGGGGTGGAAAAAAAGGGGGAAGCCACGAATGGCAAAATGACTGGAAAGGGGGTCACGGCGGCAGCGTTGAGGTCAGGCGGGGCACAAGGGACACAGGGGAGGACATGGCAGCAGCCCAGCACAGCATGGGGGTCAGAAAGTGACACAATGACACAGTGTGGGGACAGGCAGCGCCACGTAGCGCATGATTTCGAAAGTGGCACAAACAAGTTGGGAGGAACGGCAGCAGCCAAGCAGCAAAATGAGGTCGACAGTGGCACAATGACATTCTGGAGGGGGCAAACAGTATTAGGCACGGTGCAAAATACCAGTGTGAGGTCACTTTAAAAAAAATTACTCTGCCGCCTCCTCCACACATTTCCCCCGTCCCGGTATTTCCCTTAATTCCCCTGCTGTTTTGCTTGTATCAAGACGGAAGCTTGGTCCCTCGGTAGGCTCCCAGGCAAGGCCAAACCCACCCCAGAAAAAGATCCACGGGGGAAATTCGCAGGTCCCAAAAAAGTTTTTTTATTCCAATTTTTCATCCGGGGCAGTGCAACAACTGTGAACGAACGCGTTTTGGTCCCGGACCCTTGATCACGGACATGCGTGTCAAGGGTCCTGAGAGCCCCGAAACGGTTTTTAGCGTTCATATGTTTTGCATCCCCTGTGATGAATATTTTGGGAAATAAAGAGAAGCTTTGGTACCTGGGAATTCCTTTCGTGGTCTTTTTTTTAGAGGTAAAACGAGCGTATGGGGGTCAGGGGGGACAATTGATTTGGGGTTGGCAAAAAGGGGGGAAGCCCAGAGGGGAAAACTAGATGAGAGGGGAGGTCACGGCAGGCAGCGCATGAAGTCGGCAGTGGCAAAAAGAACAGTGTGGGGAAGGCAGCAGACGCGCGCATGAGGTCAGACGTGGCACAATGAAAAATTCGGGAGGTGGCAAAAAAAGGGTAGGCACAGAGTGGCAAAATTGCCCGGATTGAGGGACGGGGGCGGGAGGAAAACAATGGGTAGAGAGGGCACAATGACACAGTGGGGGATGTAAAAGGCAACAGAAACGGCGCGCGCAATGAGGTCATAGAGGCACAATGCGAGTGTTGAGGTGGGTGGCAATATCGTCCCGGGAAAAAGATGGGGGGTAGGCAGGGAAAACGGCAGCGGTGTGGACATCAGGTGGTGGCGGCTTCAGATAGTGGTGGGCGGTGTTTAAAACCCAGACTACGCCAAAGGCTTTGATGTGTGGAAATCCTGGCCGACCACCCCTGATTCATCTTGACAAAGGTCAGTCGTTCCACTTTTTCCCGGGACAAGGGGTTTCCTTGGGGAACGATGGCCCCGCCGCCTAAAACCCCCCGCCTGATGCCCCCTCTGGCCGGGCAGGACAGTTTTCTCACGCAAATCGGCAAGTTGCGGCCACACACCCCAGTTTGGCTCCCCAGTAGTCCAGCGGATTTTTAAAACTGAGGTGGCAGAGTGTGTCAATAGGCCAAACCCTTTGGTTCAGGGAGCCCCAGGCCCTGCTGCTGCTGGGCGACTGCCCTTCACTAGGGAGGAAAGGAAGCTGCTCATCAGTGATCCAGACTTGGTTACTATGTTGGAAAGAGGTACTGTCCTACCCCCCCCCTTCCCCCAGCAGCCGGGCATAGTAGTGAGCACTGGGAAAACCCTCGGTCAGACCTGTAGAGGAGGGACGATGCCGAAAATAGGCGCGGCCAACTGATTAGGAGGTTTTCCCCTATAGTATTTGGTTTGTTTTCCCTTAAATAGCGGGGGAAAAAGGCCCCCTTTTTGGAACCGGGGTAGCGGGGTCCATAGGGTGGGACAAAGTCCCCCCTCTCCCGGATGGACTATTCGGCGTCACTAGCCAGGCAAATAAAGCATGTGTGGGGCCTTCTGCACAAGGATCCCGAGGGGCTCCCTGCTCCATTTAAGTATCTGCCCGGTGCTTGGGGGTCATCTGCCTCGTTTCCTCATCCCCATCCACCTCCCCCAGTGCCCCTGCTCCCCCTTTTTCTTGTCACCGGGGTAGAAAAATCATCTTTCCCCAGACAATACTTTTGCTCCAATTCCCCCTCCTCCCCTCCTTTTCAGCCCCCCCGGGATCATGTGGCCTGAGATGTAGTCGCCAGTCTCACCCCCCCTGCCCGGGACGTTTTTTCAGCATCTGTTCCAGGACTTGGCAGTGGAATGCGTTTTTCATCCCGTAGTCCTGGCGACGACAAATAAGTCGCCCCCTTTAAAATGGCTCAAAAAAAGGAGGTGCCGAATGAGCTCCCCCTCGCTGACATCAAAGTTACACAGGGGAGTACTTCTGTCTCCCTGGATCATCAAAAAATGTTAAGGGCCTTTTTGTTAAACAGTCGGTCCAACATGTGCAGGTGGAATTCCAGGGGGTGGAAACATCCCATATCGAGTTGTTGGGGGAGGCCGTTTCCCCGCGCAACTTGAGGAGGGTGTTCGGTTTTAGAATGGATAAAGTGCATGCACATTTTTCCTGGCCATTTTCGAATCTTCTGAAATCGGTGGAAGACTTTAGGAACCTTTTTTAAAAACCAGATTGAACACGTGCGCCATGCAGGGTGATGGACCATCCCCCCTCGGTGCAGCGCGGACACCATGTTCCCCCCATTGTCCGTCCCCAGGGTTTTCCGATTTGCAGTTGGGGGGGGGGAGAAAGCCAACATCGATTTTTTGGCATGACGTGGAGCAGTTTCCCCCCCTGTGTGACTTGTTTGCCGAGCAAGCCAGGTGTGAACTGCGTGACCTGCTTGCCTTACACATGTGGTTGATGGAGCAGTCTTGTGGAGGGAGTAGTGGGATGGTGGGGAAAAGGGGAAAGGGGGACTTGGCGCAGGGCAGCAGTTTGACAAGTGGAGGAGAAAAGCGGCGTTTTCCCGTCCAAGTTGTTGGTGTGCCTGGGCAGGAAAATTCACCCGGGGGGCCGTAAAGGACATGTTTCTGGGCCCTGACGTAGTTCAGCTCCAGGAGTCCGCGCGCGTGCACCCTTGGGAAAAAAACGATAAGCTCAGGGGCCCCACCCTTTGTTCTAATATTTTTGAAGTGTTTGGTACTGCCTTTTTGGAAAAAAATTAGGCTTGGAATCTCCATCTCGGGTCGGCAAAGCCTTGTTCCTGAATGGTGCAGAGCCCCCCATTTGGGAAAAGGGGGGGACTGCAATACCCAAAAACTTGGAACAGGAGCCACCGGGCAACTGTGCACCTTGGTGGTTGGACGCATACTGTTGTCTCTTTGCAATGCCTGTGAAAAGACTGTGGCGCCTGATAGGAGGAGCGGAGCATCTGGAAAGGGAGATGATGTCAAAGGAAACAGCTCCCTTTGGAGGTGGGGGAGCCTGACTTGCTGCAAGGCATGCGTGCCATGGGCGCTGTGTGCGTTGCTGCGGCGGCGGATGGACCACCACATCTGGCCACGTTTCTCCCAGGCCACCGGGGATGGTGTGCTGATGTGTTGACCAGGGGCGTGGTGCCAAAGTTGCTCCCCGGCACGCTTCACTTTCTGCTTACAGATTCTCATATCCCCTTTTTGGGGCCCCCGGTGTTCAGCAAAAAACTGACACCGGCGGTATCGGATTTTCCGCCAACGTCCGCCTGAGTGACTATGCTGCCCCTGCCTCGCTGAGCCCCTGTGCCGCTACTTTTTTGGACCTGCGAAGCGGGTTTTTTTTTTCCCGTGGCCCCCTTTGGGTCCCCACCTAAAATGATGTATCCTGCTGCTCACGCCCCCGACCCCTTGCTGGCGGCCGCTGCCTGAGTGCAAAGCTGACGCCCTCTTTCCTGACGAGATGAAGCCCTTGCCTCACCCCCGGGTCCCAAATGCGGTCGGTACTCATCACTATTTTTGTTTATCGTCATGTGTCCATCACGATTTTGGGATTCGAGGCTGAGCTCTCACACATGACCCCCATGCCCTCCCCAAACTATACTTTGCCGCCCAATGCAAGAAGCGGCGATTTGGCCCCTTTTTTTGTGCCCAAATAGCTGCTGATGCCCTCCTCAATTTTATCCTCGCTTATAGTGTCGCTGAGCCCAGGGGCCCCAAAAGTAGTCTCTGGCTGAGGGAACGGAGGGACAGAGGCGGGTGAGGCGGTGGGGCCCCTGAATGCTCCCGGGCCATGCCAATAAGGGGTTTTTTCTAAAGGGTTCCCCCCGATCTTGGTGGGGGGTGAAATGTCATCTGGGAGGAAGGGGAGACCTAGTCAACCAATCAAGAACCCTTGGGTTGCTGAAAAACAACGGCCCCTGATGACGCGGCATTGTGGGCCCACCGAGTGACCCCCGCTGCGAGTCCCCCTTTCTGTGCTGCGACCTGGGCCTGTTCCAGGGAAAATTTTTGGGCCAAAGCCCTCGCAGGTGCAGAGCCCGCCACCTTCGTCTGACTACTGTTTGTTCTAAAATGTACAAACCTGTTTGATGTGATATCTGATTGATAAAAATCACCTGTTTTTGACTCCAAAAAAAACCCCGTAACAAGCTGGGTAAAACCCTTTGGTATAATTGCGCTCCCAAAAGGCAGGAAAAAATTTTTTTGTATGTGCGTTTAAAACACTGTGTGTTTTCTAAATTAAAAGCACAAACAGGCTTAATTAACCTTGGCATGCATTAGGCTACAGGAAAATGTAGATATTTTGGCGTTTAAAAAAGCGGTTTATTTTTTTCGCACACCGCAAAACAACGCTTAATTAACCCCTTTGGATGTAAATGCGAAAAAAATTGAGCCGACAAATGAGCTTTGTGCGTTTTTACAATTGGTTTTTTACGCCACACAAAAAGAGAACGTTGTAATTAACTTTGTTTTTTGAATTTGGTACAGGAAAAATGTTTATTTTGGCGTTGAAAAAGCGGTTTTTTTTTTTTGTCAGCACACCAGCAAAACAAAGCTTAAATTTAACCTTGGATGTAAAATTTTGGGCCCAAAAAATTGGGCCGCACAAACTGTGTTTGTACGTGTTTCAATTTTTTGTTTTTTACGCCACACAACAGGTTTCAGTTGTAAATTCCTTTTTGTGAATTTTTGGCTACAGGAAAATGTATATATTTGGCGTTGAAAAAACGGTTTTTTTTTTTTCGCACCCAGCAAAACAACGCTTAATTTAAACCCCCGGAGTAAATTGGCCAAGAATTGAGCCGCAAAAACTAGTAGCTTTGTAGCGTGTTTCAATTGGTGTTTTCTCGCCACACAAAAAAGAGATAAGTTGTAATAACCTTTGTTGTGAAATTTGGGTTCAGGGAAATGTATATATTTTGGCGGTGAAAAAAAGGGGTTTATTTTTTCAGACACCCGAAAAACAACGCTTAATTAACCCCCCGGATGTAAATTGCGCCCAAAAATTGAGCCCCACAAAAAAATTTTGCTTTGTAGCGTGTTTCAATTGCGGTTTTACGCCAAAAAAGAGATACAGTTGAAATTTAAACCTTTTCTTGTGAAATTTGGCTACAGGAAAAAAATGTATATATTTTGGCGTTGAAAAAGACGGTTTTTTTTGTCGACACCGCAAAACAAAAGCTTAATAACCCCTGGATGTAAATTGCGCCAAAGAATGAGCCCCAAAAATGTGCCCTTTGTAGGTGTTACAAAAAATTTTTGGCGTTTTCACGCCACACAAAACCCAAAGAGATACGTTGTAAAAAACTTTGCTTGGAATTTTGGTTTAGGAAAAAAGTAAAATTTTGGCGGTGAAAAGACGATTTTTTTTTGTCGCATACCGCAAAACAAAGCTTAAATTTAAACCCCTGGATGTAAATTGCGCCCAAAGTTGAGCGCCAAACTAGTAGCTTTGTAGCGTGTTACAATTGGTGGTTTTCTCGCCAACAACAAGAGATCAGTTGTAATTAACCTTTGCTTGTGAATTAGGCTAAGGAAAAATTTATATATTTTTCGGTGAAAAAGACGTTTATTTTTGTCGCACACCAGCAAAACAAGCTTAATTACTCTGGTGTAAATTGTGCCAAAAAATTGAGCCCCAAACTAGTAGCTTTGTGCGTTTTACAATTGCGTGTTTTCTACGCCCAAAAAGTATCAGTTGTAATTAACCTTTGCTTGTAATTAGGCTACGGAAAAAATGTATATTTTTGGCGTTGAAAAAAGCGGTTTCTTTGGGGGCAGCACACCAGCAAAACAAGCTTTAAATTTAAACCCCCGGTTTTTAAAAGCGTCAAAAAATTGGCCGCAAAATGTAGCTTTGTAGCATGTTTCAATTTTTCGTGTTTTCTAGCCCCCCAACAAGGTTACAGTTGTAATTTCCTTTTTTTTGTGAATTAGGCAAGGAAAAAATTTTTATATTTGGCGTTGAAAAAGACGGTTTTTTTTGTCAGCCACCCGCAATACAACGCTTAATTAACCCCTGGATGTAAAATTGCGAAAAAGAATTGAGAGCCAAAAAATGAAGTGGTATTTGTATTGTAAAAACGCTGTTTCTTTAAAAGAATACAACAGGAAATGGTTCGATCCCCCCTTTTGGTTTTGAATGTATATGCAGCTGCATGGGCGACACTGGGTTTAGATCCATACCCCCAAAAAATTTTTAAAAAGAAATTAAGAGAACAGTTCTAGGGGAAGCTGAGACACCCCCCAGAAATCGCTATATAAAAATCAATTCTTCGTAAAAGCTATCAGCGCGGCGACCTTCCCGATCAGTCAGTGGAGCGGTAGAGCTCCCCCGGTCCGCCGGATTTTTTGGGGAGTCACAGAACCGCCCGGCTTGATTGGTTACCCATTGACATGTCATGCGGCTATGCCCCTTCCCCCTCCCGGTGCTTTGCCCATGAACGCCCTGTGCTCGCAGCTTTTTTCAATCAAAAGCACACTTCGTTCACCGAAGTACCCCCAAAGTTCGACTTCGTTCCCCAACCGAAGTTTTTCCTGAAAATCTAAACGAATTCCACTTCGTTAGAATCAATTCGCCCATCTCTAGTATTAATATATTAATTTATTTTGTTCGCAATGAAAAAAAACACAAAAACAGAATGAAAACAAAAATCAAATCATTGATCTTTCACCCAAAATTTCAAAAATGGGCCCGGGACCAAAAAGTATTGGCACCCTCAGCCTAATACTTGTAGCACAACTTTCGCCAAACTACTACTGCGACAACCGATTTCAGTAACCATCAATGAGTTTCCTGACAATGCTTGCTGGAATTTTAGACCAATTCTTCTTGGCAAACTGCTCCAGGTCCCTGAGATTATGGAAAGGGTGCCTTCTGCAAACTGCTATTTTAAGATCTCTCCACAGGCGCTTCTTTGGATTAGGTCTGGACTCATTGCTGGCCTTTAGAAGTCTCTGTGCTGTTTCTCTCAAACCCATTTTCTAGTGCTTTTATTTTTGAAGTGGTGTTTTGGGTCATTGTCCTGCTGAAGGGCATGACCTTGAGGGCGACCAGGTTCTCACACTGAGCCCTACATATGCTGCAAAATTTGTTTGGTAGTTTCCAGATTTCATAATGCCATGCAAACGGTCAAGCAGTCCGTGCAAGAGGCAGCAAAGCAACCCCAAAAACATCAGGGAACCTCGCCATGTTTGACTGTAGGGACCGTGTGTTCTTTTCTCTTGGAATGCATCTTATTTTCCTGTAAACTCTATGTTATGCCTTTTCCCAAAAAGACCCTATTTTGTCTCATCTTGACCAGAGAACATTCTTCAAAAACACCTTTAGGCT
Organism: Phyllomedusa bahiana; assembly: GCA_025379985.1. Classification (NCBI taxonomy): domain Eukaryota; kingdom Metazoa; phylum Chordata; class Amphibia; order Anura; family Hylidae; genus Phyllomedusa; species Phyllomedusa bahiana. The sequence continues at coordinate 8,017 of JAODAL010056434.1, read as the reverse complement.
TTCTCAGGTAAGGTCTTGGGCGAAATCCAGCCTCGCGCTTTTTTATGTACTCGGGGTAAGAAGTGGGGTCTTCCTGGGTTATCCTACTTACAGTCCTTTTCATTCAGACGCCGACGGATCGTAGGGTTGACACTGTTGTAACATTTGGAACTGCAGGGCAGCTTGAACTTGTTTAACTGGTAGATTGGAGTTCTTTTATCCACCTCCGGCACAATCTTGGGGGTGTGTTGAATATTCTCGTTCAATTTTTCTTATCGTCCACATCTAGGGAGGTTAGCCACAGTTTGCCATGGACATTTTAACAACTTCTTGAATGCATTGCGCATGGTGGACACAGGAACATCATGGGCTTTGGAGCTGGACTTGTAGCACTTGAGATTGCTCATGTTTCACTCACAATTTGGATTCTCAACGTCCTCTGAAGTTCTTTGGTCTTCTTTCTTTTCTCCATGCTCAATGTGGTATCACACTAACGGACACAGGAACAGATGGTGAGTCAACTTTAATCCATGTTCAACTGGCTGCAAGCCATTGATTTAGTTATTGCTAAAACTGTTAGGTGCCACAGGTAAGTTACAGGTGCGCTGTTAAATTACACAAATTAGCGAAGCTATCACATGATTTTTAAAAACAGAGTCGCCAATCTTTTGGCCCACCCCTTTTTATGTTTGGTGTGGAATTATATCCAATTTGGCTTTATGACAATTCTTGTTGTGGTTTTCCATTGAAGACAAATTAAATGAAGATAATAATACCAAAAAAATTGTGATTGCAGGAAGTAACTGAGTATTATCTAACAGAATTGCAGGGGCGCCAATACTTTTGGCCTCCACTCGTACTCACAAACCATCACATCTACAACATATCATACATTAATACGTACACATCTCTAATACACTCACACAAATACATATATATATACACATACACACATATATACAAACATACACACGTATATACAGACATATACTTAAACACATATACATACACAAACATATACACACAGACATATTTACACACATATATACTCATTACACGTTACTCCACATATCTTACATAGACATGTACACAATATATACATCTATTACAACATATATACATATACACACATATATACTTATACACACAGACATTTACACACATATATACACATACACACATACATACATGTACACACATATATACACATTTACACACATAGAAACATATACACACATATATACACATTTACACACATATATACACATACATGTACACACTTATATACATATACACACATTTATACACATAGATACACATACACACTTACATAGTTACATAGTTATATAGTTAGTACGGTTGAAAAAAGACACGTGTCCATCAAGTTCAATCAAGGGTGGGGGAAATGGGTGAAGGGAGAGAGAACAAGGAATTATGTCAAAATGGGCCTCCACACTGGTTAATTACCTTGAGACACAAGGATGAAACCATCTGCTCCAGTGTTTAGACCATATCTTGACCAGGCCTCACAGCCAGGATCCAGATTTTACAATGGCTACGTACGCAGTAATATCCTTTAGTTTCAGGTAGGTATAATAAGCATTTCTTTGAAACAGTCTCAGTTCTTGTCCGTGAACAGTCCTCGGGTAGGTCTATTCCATGATTCCACAGTTCTTCCAGTGAGAACGCCTCTTCTCCCTCTGGAGATTGAATCCTTTTTTCTCTGTCGAAGGGAATGTCCTCTTGTCTTTTGAGGGGGCTTCACTTGGAAATAATTTCTCCCCATTACTTTTTAGTAGGGACCATTTATATATTTAAATAAATTAATCATGTCCCCCTCGAAGCCGTCTTTTCAGACTAAAAAGTTCAACCATCTACTAACCTTCTCTTCATAACTAAGATGCTCCATTCCCCTTTTAAGTTTGGTTTGCTGTCTTTGTACTCTCTCTAGCTCCATTACATCTCTTCTATAAAACTGGGGCCCAGAAGCTGAGCAGAGATTCTAAGGTGAGACGCACCAATGCTATGTACAGCGGGATTAGAATTAATTCCTTGTCCCGCGAGTCCATGCCTCTTTTAATACACGGCCAACATCTTACTTAGCTATAGAAGGCAGCTGATTGACCTTGATGATTTGTAGGTCTATGATCACAAGAAACGCCAGATCTTTCTCACCAGCGATTCTCCAAGTTTTTCTACCCCTAGGACATATGAGGCCTGTGATAGATCTCCCCAGTGCAGAAACTTACATTTATCCACATTGAACCCCATTTGCCAAGTGGATGCCCAAGCCTCAGTGAGTCTAGGTCTGCTTGCCAATTTATGGCATCTTCATGATTTACACTACCATGCCATGCTTGTGTTCATCTGCAAAAATCGAGACTGTGCTATCAATCCCTTTACTATATCATTAATAAATACATTAATAAGAGAGGACCCAATACTGAGCCCTTGTCGGCACTACCACTCACGACGGGGACCCTCAGAGTTGGAGTCATTTTACCACCACTCTGCTGGGTAACGTTATACGATCTAGCAGAGTTTTGCATCCAATTACACATGTTATCTCTAACCAATGGGATTAGTTTACCCCAACAAACGCTTACGCCGAGGGACAGTGTTCAAATGCCTTTGCAACGTCTACAATCACAATATCCACAGCTGCCCGCTATCCAGACTCTACGAACCTCTTCATAAAAAGAAATCAGATAGGTCTGAAGCTTTCTGTCCTTAGTAAATTCCATGATGGCAATCACTATAATATAGTGTTCTGTCAACAAACTCTCTGTTATTGTCCCTATGAGCCCCTCAAACATTTTTCACAACAGATGTTAAAACTTATGGTCGATTAATTACTGGGCAAGACTTGGAACCTTTTTTGAAGATGGGACTACTTTGCTGTGCGCCTGTCTTGGTACTATACCAGTCACCAGGGGAGGATTGTGGGGCGGGAGGGGGAATCTCTAATTCATGTACAGGGGGCACAGAGATAACCGAGTGAGATATTTAAGAACTCTTGGGTGAATGCCATCAGGGCCTGGAGCATGTTCAATTCATTTTATTTTAACTTGGCTATGAATTTTTCTACCACTGAGTGAAATAATTATAGCAGATGATGTATTAACAGTCTGGCACACCTATTCTGCCTTGGCCACCCATCAATCTTTTCATTGACAGTATTATACTGAGCTGAAGAACCTATTTAGTTCCTCTGCCTTCTCATAGGTCACCAGTGACCAGCCCATCACAGGTTTTTAGGGGTCCCTACTTGCTCTGACTTTTTTGGAATTTAAATGCTTAAGAATATTCTTGGGTTTAGTCATGCTGTTTGGCCACCTGCCTTTCCATATTGAATTTTATGCTGCTTGTATCACTTTTTCAGTTTTTAGTTATGCTCTCTTATAATTTTCACAGGCTGAAGCTGACTCCCTCTGACCTATGTTTTTTAAATTGCCCTTTTTTTATTTTGTTATTGTTTATTGCCCTCTTAACAGAAGGTAGGAGCCATGTTGGTTTTAGTTTTAGTCGCCTATACTTGTTACCATAGGAATAATATTTTGCAATGAAATATTCCCAAAGTTATTTAAAGCTCCCCACTGGGCTTCGATATCACCATTGTAATAGCTGCTACCAGTCTAGGTCCTGTATTGCATCCCTCAATAAGGAAAATTTGGCCTTTTAAATAAAAAGTTTTTGCCTTCCCGCTTGTTTTTCTTTTTTCAAGTTTACACTAAGTGAATATATTATGGTCATCCTGTTACCAAGATGTTTTCAGAAATCGTGACGCTCTCTGACTAGTGTCTGCTTTGTTAGAAATGACAGATCCAAAACAGAGCATCACTTCTAGTGGGTTCTCCACCCATCCCCATTAAAAAAATCTCCTCTAACGATTGAGGCATTCCCTTCCTTTTCAGTTGAGCGAACGTGGACTTCGTCAATGCCTGGGAAATTAAAAGACACCCATTTTTTTCACTGTACTGACTAGTGCTGCCCGCACCATTTAGATTATGCATGTGTTATCTATTTTCTCAGTGATGTTAGGGTGGTCTCTAGATTACACCAAAAATAATATTTTCTGTATTTGATACCCCTTTTCCACCACAATGTTGCCACATCAGTAGCTACTCCAAACCCCCCTGTATTCTCCTCTTTCAATTTGCTCTTCATATTATTTCCTTACATACAGACTACACTCGCCTCTCCTCGCTGTTCGCTTGTCTTTCTAAATAGATTAAAACCTTGATGTTGACTTCCCAATCATGGTGGTGTCCAGCATGTTTCAGCCAATACTCCCACATCATCAACTCCTAACACACGGCACTAAGTTCCCCCACTTATGGTTTGCAAGACCTTCTAGATTTGTGAATGACAGATTTTTACTTTCTTCAGTTTTAACTTACTGTCACGGTTTAGGATTGTTATCCAACATTTGCATTAGATGGCATGGAATCATACAATAACGTTCAGTAGACAGCATGGGATTAAATGATACCTGTTTAGTAGACAGATGGGATTAAACGTTACTGTTCAGTAGACAGATGGGATTTAACGTTACTGTTCAGTAGACAGCATGGGGAATTAAACGTTAACCTGTTCAGTATACAGCATGGGATTAAACGTTCCTGTTTTATTCAGAATGACTGCATTCAATTAAAACATCTCTCCTTTGGTCGATGCCTGGGATTATACATTATAACTTTTCGGTTTGGACAGCATGTGATTATTTATTTCACAATTAGTAGATGGCATGGGAGTACTGATATATTGTGGGTGGTACTATTATCTTCAAGGCTGGGTTAGCATCAATGATCTCCTAATCCACCTGGTTACTCAACCCTCCCATTTCCGTTCTCACCGTGATATTAGTCTGCCCACTCTTAACCTATTTGCATTCTTGTTTATATTGTCCTCCTCCTCATCCCTGTTTAAAACTCCCGCACCCGTTAGAATTCTTTCCACAGCGACAGTCGACCACTTCCATTCAGTATATAAGTACACAATATATTAAACCCCCCCACGTAAATACAATATATATGTGACGACTTGCGCTCTTATTGGCCGCGCCATCCGGGGCTGTTCTGGGGGGTCCTTTCGCTCATCGGATTGCCAGCTTGGTTAAACGATGCACTCCAGAAATGCAGGATTCTAGTTTAACTTGGCCCTCAGCAGCTTTATTGAGGCCAGAAAATACTAGCAGCATACAAAAAAACTACAAAATAAAACCTCGGCCGTTGGCCACTTAATAATACGGTTGTCGAGAACCTCTCTAATGTGATTGGACTACGTCCGTTTCACAAAAAACACGTTGTGGGCAGCTTCTCTGCCAGCTCACTGGCCTCCGGCTCTTCATCAGCCATGGGTGAATTAGAGCCCTCCGCTTCCTGCGCCGCTTCTTAGCCAGGTAGCCAACAACCCTCCCTAATACTTGTAGTAGAAGGCCTCTTATAGCCATTCATAGACTGGCCCAAAATCTGGGCCTGGAACGTGGGGACTGGAACGTGGGAATGTGGGAACCAGCACCCACCGATCTGCGCGTTTCGGTGAAAGCCAACCCAAAAATGGCGGGCTATCAGCCGTATACGTAGAGTGTAAGAACTAATGTTGCTTCCTTGGCTTTCCCACAAGACCAGGTCCCTCAGAGGCACATTTCTTGCATTTTTCCTGCCGTCCGCTCACCTTAGTGGCCGCACCTGCGACACTATGGTCGCTCTGCCACAATACATACACGCAGACATATTTACATCATTCTTACACCTACAACTATACATAGATGTACACAAAAACGAATATTATTATATAGTTATAGACATACATTTTTACACATATATACACATACATATATACAGACATATACTTACTCATACACATATATACATACATGTACACATATACAAACACACATATATACAGACATATACTTACTCATACACATACATAAATGTACACATATACAAACACATATATACAGACATATATTTACACATACACACACATATATATACACATACATACACATATGCATATATACACACATACATATATAAACATAATGTACACACATATATATACATACACATATACATACATGTACACACATATACATATACATTAACACACATATACATACAATTACACACATATATATACATACACATACATACAATTGTATATACAGATATACTGTAGGCAGATAATTTTACACAGATCACCCTCATGGAGACTGAAGTTCAGGCTGTTTCATCCATGCTGTCCTATCTAGTGCTGTGCTGGTCTCTGCAGTGAGTGAGGTTCCTCATTGTCTTGACACCTGCAGGTTGTGTGTAGCCTGTGGAAGCTGCTGCAGCTGCTGCTGACACCATGATGAACTTAGTGTAGCAGGGAGAGATAATCCGACCCAGGAGCAGAGCACAGCAGGGGGCGGAGCCCAGTGTCGGATTGGAGCACCTGGGGCCCACCAGAGAATATTACTCTTGTGGCCCACTCTTCAGCTATATGTAAAAGTAATCAGCAATCTCTGTAAAAGGCTATTTACACGGCGTTACATGCTCACGTTTAAGGTATCCATCAGGTACTGTGAGGAAAGGTACCACGATGTAGCTGCCGCATCCCCATAGAGGTTATTTGAGCAAACTTAGTTCTACATTGACTATGTTTGCTCTATTTGCTGGCGACATATGCTTTCCCTGGTAGACTACACTACTGAGTCTCGCAGGAAAAGCATATACAACCGGCAAATTGAGTATGTGTAGTCCACATAGGACTATGTTCAATTAACCTTGATGAGACCACAGTGGCTACGTTGGAGTCTACATCAGGGTACCTTTCCTCATAGTTCCCTGCCAGATACCTCAGACACGAGCAAGTAACACTGTGTGAACGGCCCCTTAATTATGTAATTAAACACCATTATATCATCAAATTTTAAAAAACCCACTGAAACAAAGGGAATAAATGGGGAGAACCAATATTTTACAAGAATTTGGTTTACTGTAAAAAAAATCTGTCCCTCACTAGTCCCTTATATTCAGCAGTCACCAAAAGATTAGGACAATCTCCAAATAGGGCTGTAATTACGCCTCTTCTATATACAAATCTATTTCTCACCCTGCAATCCCCCTGCCCGATAGCCGGGTAATCGCCCCAATAGGTGTAGCCCCACTATGAGACACTAGAATACACTAACCTCTGAGTCAAAAATACTTAGTTGTGGAAGGCTCCATGGTATATTATCCCAGCTCAGGTATCATAAACAATGGAGGAAAAATTCCAATGATGTCCCAAAGCGTTTCCCGCTTCTTACAGAAGTGTTCCTCAGGGGATCAAATGGACAATGCTAAAGAAGGTGCCAATATGCAGGGAACCTATAGTTAAATGTAATGTGCCGCTGCTGATGTAAGGCGACACCTATTGGCTATGATGTGCATCCATACAGGCTGATCACATTGCCATGACTTACACACTATCACACGGTATACATCATGCATACACCAGTCAGATTACTTACACATTCCGCATACACCATTCACACACAGCACACATTCCGCATACACCACTCACACACATCCCACATACACCACTCACTCACTGCACACCTCACATATACACCACTCACACACATCCCACATACACCACTCACACACCGCACACATCCTGTACACATCCCACACACATCCCTCATACATCTCGCACACACCGTACACACTGCTCACACACATACAGTACATACACCATTCAGACACCACACGCATCTCGCACACACACCACTCACACACTGCATGCATCCCGTACACACCACTCACACACCATATACATCCCATATACACCACTCACACACTGCATACATCCCGTATACCACTCATACACCGTATACACCACTCACACACCGTATACACCACTCACACACTGCATACATCCCGTATACCACTCATACACCATATACACCACTCACATCCCACATACACCACTCACTCACTGCATACATCCTGTATAAACCACTCACACACTTCATACCCGTAACCCCACCACACATCGTAATTAC